>JABCKD010000020.1:0-60652 GCA_013186415.1 Fusarium sp. NRRL 66088
CCAACGGAAATAACACAGCTATAACACAACCAAAGCTTATACCAAGGGAAGCTTAGGTGCTCAAGGGCGGAGCTGGCGATCTCCCATTAGGCCTTGTTAGTGCCAACCTTGTTATGCTTATTTCGGCCTCACTCATGCTCAGGATGTAAAGTCGGGCGCCTCCGTTGATAACATCGTGTTGATGAACATTTGAAGTAAACAGTAATTACAAGAAAGCGCAACCGGTATAATTAATCTCAACCACATGCATTATTATACCACCTCGAACCGAAAGGGAAATATTACGCTGCTACTCATATGAGCAACAGATATCCAACTACATCCTTCAAATGGCAACACCTGCCAATCATTCCACCTTGACTTGATTACATCCAGTAGTGAGTGGCAGCGACCACACCCATGACAGTGACTGCCAGAACCTTCCAGGACAGAGACTCAATGGTAGTTCCAGCTCCAGTTGGCACATACTCAGGCACATGAGTCGGGACTGTCGCCTGGGTCTGCTCGGGCTCCTTGGTCGGCTCGGGCACAGTAGCGGTGCCGGGGAATGTAGCCAGAACCTATTGGACGTATTGTCAGCACCTACTCAATAGTCGAACATGGTCAAGAGTCAGCAGAAGTATTGACTTACTCTGTCAATCGTGTGAACAGCTCCATTGACGGCAATAGCATCGCCCGCCACGATCTTGGCCCCATTGAGATAAATGGTCCCGTCCCGCACAGTAACCTTGACCTTCCCACCAGCAAGGGTAGGGTAGACTTGACCATCCTTGAGGAGAGGAGTGTATGCCGGAAAGTCAACCAGGATGTGGCACTTGATGAACTCGGCGAGGTCGGTGTTGGACCACTTGGTGACGTTCTTGAAGGCGCTGTTGTCGGGTGCGAGGATGGTGATGCCAGCAGTCGAGTCTAGCTCGGAGAGGAGACCTGACTTCTTGACCAGCTCATGGAACTTTTCGACGCCGAGGTGGGGGAGGGTAGAGGAGATGCTCTCAGGCAGAGTGAGGTCTCTGTGGTGGACACTGCGTTAGTCATGTCGAATGAACCAAGCATGGAAGAACACTTACCCATCAATAGGACGGATGACACCGTTGTCAAATGGAATGTCCTTGCCGGCGACATTGACACTCCCACCAAGGCCGGTGTAGACCTTTCGATTCCCTCCAGCACAGCAGTTCGAAGGTCTCTCAACAAGACTCTGGTTGTTGACCCAGCCGAGGTTCACATACGCGGGATCATCCAAGAAGGTCAACCGAGCATCTCCCCCCGACTTGAGGTCTCTAATGAACATCCTACTGCCACGGCTTGGGGGAGGGGGATACTTCAGGGAATTTTCTCCCGCAAAGTGATACCCATTCTGGAACTCTAGCTGGCGCTTGACGCGACCCGGCCCATCACTGCTGGAGAGTCCAGAGTCGGTAGGGGCATACACAACAAGGCCAGGCTCTTTACTGTTGAGAAGCTCCGGGTTGTCTTGGAGCCGCTGTTGGAACAGTGTGAAACCACTGTCCTGGAGGGTGTTGGACAGAGTGTCGGCCAGGGCAGAGGTGGCCAGGAAGGCCGGGGCCAGCAGGTACTGCAAATGCATGATGGACGTGTGAATTGGGTCAAAGTAACGAATGAACAAATGGGTGTAGAGCAAAGGCCCAGACACGAGAGGAGAGAGAGAAGGATGGGGGGAGGGCCGGAGAGGAGGGGGCCAGATGAGTGTGAGCTGCAGGACACTTGAGATGGTGCTTCTTGGGAGGTTGGTAGACACCATTTAAGTACTCGACAAACGGTACAACATCATGCCATTATTCATTGTATCTCTGCCGGAATAACGAGGCTATGCATATCACGTCTTAGAGCAACATTACCAAGTCACATCCTTACTACGTCGGCCAGGATCTTAGTCGCGCCAACGATTAAAGGCTCAATATTTGGCGGGAAAAAATCTCACTCTCCCCGCTGGAATCCTAGCTCCCGCAACATGCATTTCCCTCATCCCGTCATGTTTGTTCTTCTGCCTGCTTCTTCCTCACGGGCCGCAGCGACGTGCAGAAGGCGGGGGAGGAAAAGATCAACAAAGCCACGTCTTACACGCTTCAAGGCAACATGCCCAGATTGGCCAGCCTTGGTGCAAGGAGGGACATTACCGTTCGATATAGGTACTAGGTATGAGGGGAAAACCTCCACAGCCTGCCTGAGCTGAACAACCCGCGTCCGCCATGTCTATGCGGCTTGACGTCTAGACTTTGCGGGAAAACAGGTTGCAACCCCGACGTACAGAATGTGCAAGTAAGTGTCTTGTCATCACACGGGAAATCCTTCCGTTTGGTCAAGTTTCCTATCTCACAAAATTACGTTATTCTCCAATGGCGTTGCGACGGGTCTAGTTTCCTCTTCTCTCCGGTCACGGTGTGGCTTGATATCCGCATAAAGAGGGCGGTACAAGCCTGCATGGGGGTTACAATATTCGACCTATCCCGAGTCTCCTTTCCTCAGCCTGATATACCCACGATATTCGGAGATGCCGGCTTTTTGACGTCCCGCGGAGTAATATCGTTAGGGCTGAAGCCAACGAACGCCATCTTGTGCATAAGCAACCTCGACCGAGTTTGGCCCCCAATCAACGTCAAGATGTAAAGTGCAACTCACGATGGCCTCAACTCTTCTCACCACTTGCTTGTCTAAAAAGCCCGGTGAGACAAAAAGGCAATCAGCTGATGTTTCTCTAAATCTTACTCGAGGCAACTGATTGGGGCTTGAAGTGATACAACAGTCATAGTCTCATCCAACTGCCGAAACTTACAGCCAACTTGGGCATTGAGGATACGAGGGCTAATTCTTGGCCATGCAGCCTCATTCAATTTCAAGTTCAGCTTTCAGAGAGCCTGGTTAGTTATCAAAGAGTTTGTAACTGTCTTGGGCACCTGACTCAGCCAGGCCGCCGCACCCTCCCAAGGGCGTATCATGCGTCCAGCTCAGTCAGGCTTTGAGTTGAATGTCTGCAGCTGTTTTCTAAAGGACGCATCCCCCCTCTTTGCAGAACCTCTCCTCAAGTCAATCAGATCTTTCCTGCATGAAATCTCTTTGCCACGCGTCCCAGCTGCCATCAACAAGCCTCAACGTATGGTAGTAAACCCCTTGACTCAAGGTATGTTCTACAGCATAACGTCAACCGACAGGAACTAACTGGCTCTCAGCTACTTGAATCGATTCAAAATGGCCGACCTCTACACCCCTCCCGAGGACTCCGCCTATCTCCTCTCGACGCCCTTCCAGATGCCCCACAAGAATGGAGACAAATGGGCTATGGCATTCGACAACCATACCGGACCGATTCTGACAGCAGGCCTCTCTGTCGTCATTACCATCATCGGTCTGTGCCTCTGGAACCTCATCTGTTTCTTTGGCATGTTCTTTGACGGAAAAAAGACCAGACGCCGATACGTCGGGCTGGTCGTCCTCTGGAACTCCAATGACCCCTGGTTCGCCTGCAAGGAGCTGGTTTATTACGCCTTCCAGTGTCTGAAGGGCCCTAAGGACTGGAGTAACTTCTGTTACGGTTTTGGGCTCGGTCTCATGGCCTTTGTCGTGTTTTTCGGTGGCATAGCGGCCAGTATCAAGGTCCCGGGAGCTCTTCTGATCGGAAGCGTCGCCCCCGTCAGGCCGAGCTCCGTCTTCTGGCCTGAGGCCCCCGAAGACACTGTCAAAAACCTCCAGGTGTTTGGCCTTCATGCCCCTGCTGCTATGCGCTCTCTGGGCAGCGTGGAGGCAGCCCAGGTCACGCGGCGCGACAGGGTCGACATCAAGCGATACTCTAAGATCTCGGGGCCCAACGATGAAGACCCTGTCAGTGGCATCGAGTACAACTACACCCTCTCCGGGGTGGACATGGGCCTCCGATGGGGATCTCAGTTGTTCTTGAACGTGACTGGTGCCTGCATCACTGAGTATGGGTGGGCGAACAAGACGCGCACCGCCGACAAGGACCATCCAGGAGACTGGTACAATCTTTGGAACATGGATTCAAAAGCCGTGTTCGTACCCATTAACAAAGATGTCATCATCGAAGCCCCTTCAGCATCATTCATGCCGCACCCAGATGGAGCCGCGCAGCTTCGAAAGGATTCCAACGTGTCGTATGCTGTCATAATCTACGCGGCGCATCGGTCCAGCATCAGCAAAAGCACCGATCCATGGTATGCCACCGAGAAGCGCGAGGTGTCGGACGATGGCTTTCGACCCCAGGCCGACTATTGGATGAAGCGGTACAGACCATTTCTTTCTTGCTGGCAGCAGGACAAGTGGAGTTACGGGTCTCATTCGGTCAAGTCCATCGCCGGGTTGAAAGACGTGCCTGGTATCAAGATCAAGGAGGTCCTGCTTGACATTCTTAAATCCGCCTTCGGTGACAGCCCCATGATCGTCAAGCTCGGCACTGCCAGCGGCGTCTCGGCTCTCCGATCTCAGACCACGAGCCCAAATGGTGTCATTGACGCTCAGAACTGCAGGATGGTTGATGATATGGAGCGTCTCATCCTGGCCAGTTTTGTGGCGAGCAGAAGCATCTTCACCGACGCCACCATGTTCCCCGAGGTACGATACCCGAATCTCGTCACAGGTCCTGACAAGAAGCCAAGGAGCGGTGCGGGAGACTTTGTCGTGTCGAGCCCGGAAATCCAGACATTCTCTCTGGGCGGAATCACCGCCCTCCTGGTTGTCTGGGGGGTCCTGGTCCTGGCAAACCTTGCCACGTCGCGGCTCCTCAGCTTCTTTTACAGGAACCAACACATGGACGAGAAGAACAATAAACTAGTTGATATTGATCGGTGGACTCGGTTCCGTGTATTGACAGCTGTCCAGCTATTCCGCTGCTTGTTTGAGGGCTCTGAGGACAAGGTCAAGCAGTGCGAATGGAGTTGCGAAAAGACAGTCCCCGATGTAAAGAATGGTGACTATGAGGTCAAACTTGTTGGTGGATGTGACGAGGATAGGTGCATGGGGCACCTGAGCAAGGTTCTCATCACGAGGGCAGCCGCGCAAAGCGACGGCGGGAAGAGCGACAGCGACCCGAAGGATAACGATGTTGTCGTGAACCCTGTCGCCAGCGATGACGAAGCCGGTGAAGAGAACCGGGAAAGGGAGGCGATGCTGCCCAAGCAAGTGAATCCGTAGTCTTTGTAAGAGAAGAGGAATCCTTTGCGTGGGCATATTTTGGGGCAATCTAGAGATGAATAGGGTAGTTGAATGTGAGGAGGATGGTTTGGGGGGTTTTGACAGGAGGACGATGGTGTATTGTGTGACGCCGTTGGAATGAGGGTGGCGCCCCCTACAATCGCTTACGGTTCTTCAAGTTTTTGTTTATACCTACCCGTCTTGGAAGAGAGTACCTTAAGGAACGATCCATAGCCCTTGTTTTCAGTATCTAGTGTCATCCCATTACCCAAGTATCCCAGCCCCAGCATCAATGAAAGTAAACAGTAACGCGGGTCATTGACGGTAAGCGTCTTGTCTTGTACAAGATGTTGAATCCCAAGCAAATGTCTTTTTTCTCAATTTATAAATCCTTTCAACGCCTCAAGGCTAGCGAAACCAATCTTTGCCTTGTTTCTCCCCGTCGTCTCCATCTCCAGTGCCCAGTTGTTCGAACCCCCTCACCAGCTTTCACGGCTGCCAGCGCTCCGAAGAAACCTAGCAAAAAACGAAGACGTCCCGGAGCTGAGAGTTCAGAATATCCTGGGGGCTGTGGCGGCGCCAGAAATCTAGTGGATCTTCTTGTCTCTCCTGGACCAGACGAGAGGCAGTTGCACACGCAGTCTGCAGGTCGGTGTCGTAATGAGGGACCAATGGAATTTCCTCCACCATCCAGTCAAGCACTATCGACACGAGGATTTGCTTCTTCCCAATTAGTAGGTGATATCCAAAGAAAGGGTGTTCTGTGTACCTGAACCATCACACCCGAATCGATCAGAGTCGCGTTGCATCTCTCACAATTTTCCGCACCGCGAATATTGTTGAACGTGTACCATAGACTCGGACACCGATAAACAGCCCTAAAGAGGCTGGAAACCTTCTTAATGAGACTGTGTGCTCTTTCTTGGGCTACGCCCTGGAAAGTCATGAGCGATGGAGGAACTATGTTGTCGGTCGTTGCCATTTTCAAGGCGAAACTTGTGCCGGTTATTCTTCTTGTGAAATGGGTATATTGTAAAGTAGATAGAAGAGTAAGGTATGTGTGTGTGTGTGTGTGTGTGTGTGTGTGTGTGTCTGTGTGTCTGTGTCTGTGTTGAATGATGAAGCCAAGCAGGAGAGGAACTACGAGAGAGTCTGCCTTATTATATTATTCTCATGGGACCCTGCCATGCGACCAACGACATCATATCTAGCAGCATCAAGATTATCATGAATCGATATCAAGGCTGAGGGGCTATTCAGTTCGGCAAGAGGTTTCAGGTCGTAGGGGTTCTTCTCTGACAGAGCCCTGACAGTAGAACAAAGACTCAAAAGTTGGATGACGACGCGGCCATGTTGGATGGTTGAATCTAACTGGCTACTCAACTCCGGATCAGGTCCCCTTGAACGGCCGTTTCAGGCCATAGAGATATAGCGTACACACTACAATACACTCATGCCTTGGAGAGCAGCCACCAGATACGGGGGTGATCAGCACCTCTGACACTAAAAAAAGAGGTCATCTGACAATGACAAAGAACGGACGCAACAATAGTGAAGCCACATGGCCGGGAACAACATGGGATACGATGGTAACGTGTTATATTATCGGCGAAGCCGATGTCTAACTTTCCCTATTTAGCCTAACACATTTCTTTCCCAATTCAGCCCCGTCCTACCCAACATGGGATATGATAATTTGAAACCCTGGTCTTGTTTCGTCAGGCTAGAAGGCCTAAAAGCCTTTGACAAGCAGACAGGGTCTAGGGGTGAAAAAAGCAACACGTCAACTCAGCCACGAAATTAGAACTATTCATATGTCTACCAAGGGCGACCAATTACGGGGCTTGGCCTGACCATTGTAAAGTGATAAATCATTCTTGGGCACCCAAACCGGCTCTGTGTATCCCCAAAAAGTAACAAGTTCTCCTGCCCTTCAACAAGAGCCACCTACTTCATACAAGAGAAGTTTTGACCACTTCATTTCCCCGGAGCTTGGGGGGGGGGGGGGTTTCCCAGCGGCTTGGTCAAGAACCTGGTAGATTTCCCAACATTCTTCTTTCAATTCTGCCTCATCTGGCGCCGCGAAGTTTCTCTGTCTCCACCACAGGATCTGTTTGTTGTCATCATCACGAGGCCTTCTGGCAGTTCCCGAAGCCACAACAAGCGGCGAGGAATACCGTCGGGTCCGGCCGGGGTTGGCCCCTTTGGAAAGGAGCCATTTTACGCTGCTGATATGAACATGTTCTATGGCAACGTGCAGGGGTCGAGCACAGTTGTTGAACCGCCACCCGGATGTCAGATGGTTGCCTTCCCATTGGTAGTCTATCGGTGCACCGGCCCTGAGGCAGGTTTCAAGGGTGAGAAAGTTGCCGTCCATGGCACCAACAAAAAGAGGCAGCCAACTCAGCTGCCTGCCAGCTTCTCTATACAGGTCCAAGATGAGGGTGTGATAGAGGAACCTTGACGTTGCGACTAGACTGCAGCCACCATCAACTGGGGAGAGATGCGATAAGATATTGAGTAGTACTTTGCGGGGAAGGATAGACAAGACGTCTTGGCAGTTATCTCTCTTCATTCCCACCGGCTTGTTGGCTTCCACTTGATCGGGTCTCCACTGGAGAGCCTTAGTTAGCCTTGGATTGTGTGAGGCACCGGCTGTGCACAACGAGTCGAATATCTTGCGGCCGCGGAGTGCCAGCACGTTCTTTTTCGGTATGCGAAGTTGTTTCTCTTTCCATTTCGCAACCACCTTGTGCTTAGAATGGTAGTGGCCTTTGAGCAACCGTGACTCGCAGATCAGATCAAGCGTCCGTATCTCGCCATTATTTTCCTTCTTGTAGGGATTGACCTTGTGATCAAGAAACCATTTCACAGCTTCGACCTGATAATGCATCATGGCTACGTGAAGTGGCTGGTCACCTTCCTCAATATTGAGAACCCACCATTTAGGATCATGACTCGGCCACCGATAGTCAAGTGGCGCACCAGCCTCACGACATCTCTCCAGGGTGCGGATGTTACCACTTATCGCCCCGACGAACAAGGGAGCCCAGTTGGAATTTCTTCCAGCTTCCTTGTATAGTTCCAGGACGAGCAAGTCATAAAATCTCTTCGAAGCACGGACCAGACTCAATCCACCTTCATCAAGAGATATATACGGAAACAATTTATGTATAATCCCAGGAGGTAAGGTGGAGAGCCTATCCAGCTTCGTGGCTTCCATCTTCGTACTTGGGACGCCGAGGCGTGAGGATTTGGTGTCTTCAGAGTATAATTTCGGTTGGAACTGTTGGTTGTTGTGTTTTCTCTCGCTTTCGGCTTGTTTATTGTTGCTATAGGTGATCAACTGCATACATATATACTTACCTGGTTGAGGAGGGCATGTTTATTCCCTCAACCAGGACGTTCACCAAACGCCACTATCCGTTGTTTCCTATTACAGTTTATGGCTCTGTACTTCCGCTGTTCTCATTTTCTTTTTCTGCCAGCTAACTGTGTTGGCCAATGTTGTCTCACCCCTGGCGACAAGCCACGGGCCTTGGATGAAACATGATCTTCTGGCTCGGTTATCCCAATCGAGGGCCGGGCTTTAACTATAACAAAGGGCACATTTCCATCATAGCATTATATTCCAATGCTAACATAGTGGCCTTTTTTTTTAACCTTCCTGCTGACTTGGTGAAACACGACGCCAGAACAATCCCCTTTGTCAAGATGAAAAAAAAACAAAGGCCAGTATCAACATGCCCCTTTTATTACGTGAGGCATTGTTTTCAGGCAGCATATCTACTTGGCAGCATTCAAAGAGCGACCATGACTTTGAGCGTCAGGTTGAAACGTCTTACAATCAAAGTTTCTTAGTTTCAATGCACTCCTATACAGAGCAAGCTTTTCAGTTTATTCATTCTCCATGTGCTGATGGCTGTTTTCTTTGTTACAGTACCTAAGAAGTCCCCAATGAACAGTCCTCACTCCATTGTGTTCTTTGACATTATAGCTAACAGAAATATCATTCCTAATAATAGAATAGTTCCTATGTGTTTGACAGAGAATCGTGAAAAGTTTCAACTTGATGATTGTTTGCAAAGCCCAATTCTAAATGACCTCCAAATCTGCATATCCTATGAATCATGGGGTCAATATTCGTCATGTCGTTCCGGACCAATTGGACGTGAAGTAAATACTGTGGTTCTGAATCAGATTAGTAGGCCGTCCGCGCTTAAAGAGACTGGTAGTCTCCCCTGGAGCCCCTGTTATTGGGTGAACTAGTAATGTGGTTAGATCCATACACTATTTTATATGCTTTCATATCATACCTGAAAAGGTTTTTCATTCCCACGATTACGGTGGCTCCTCCTGCGTAGATTCCCAACAACCTACCCCAGCCCACATTCCCATACACAGACTGACCAACAGCCAAAGCAACAAGATCATACACCAGACACCCACCAAAGATCCAGTCACTAGTAGCTGAAAGCAAGCCGAAACCGATACCCGTGGTGACTTTGACGACGGTAGAGGGCTGCACGTTGACAAAGTAGGCCGCAGAGAAGTTGTGGAGAAGATCCAGGACACCAATTCCAGCAAAGGTCTTTGAGACTATGTGAGTAAGGACCGAGTTGGCGGAGCTGATATCCATGGGAGGAAGACGTCTCGAAATGTAGTACAGTTGTGCTGCAGAGTTGATGACGACAAAGACGTTGGAAACCTTGAGGTTATTGTCGTTCCAAAAGATCATCCAGGCTAAATGATCAGTAATTTTGATCAGGTAAATACCGAGTGCTCTTACTAGCAATGCAAAGGTTGCCCAACGCATAAAAGGGCGCAAAATCAACCATGCTGGAGACATCCTTATCTGACGCTTCTGCCTTGTACAGACGCCAGAGCCAGGCCAGTTGGAACAGCTGCTGCGGAAAGAAGAATCCCGCGATAAAGTATGGCTGGGGAGAAAAGAAGGATATGTTGGTGTCGTGGATGTCCTTCATGTTGGGAGAGCTGAGCATGCCATACGTCTGAGCGGCAAAGTCGATGACGAAGGACATTGGAGCCAGCCACCTCGCCGTTGAGAGTTCAGCGCCCATGATTATAGATTTTAACAGTATTGTATGCAAGATAAGCTTCGTGAAGGTTTGTAGACCATGTTATTCTTTGTTGCGGAGCGTTTATCGTGCATGAAGAAGCAGGAAGAAGAAGATTGGTTTCTGCTTGCCAGCTGCAAACCTTTATTGAGACCAGTGTTTGTATTCTCCTAAGCTAGTCGCAAATCGATGACATATACGACTTGACTTGATCTGGTTCAGGGGTCAGCGGAATGTAAGATCCATCGGTTGTGGATTAGCGTCATCGATTCCCGCGAGAACGTGTATGACACCTTGATATCCGATCGGCGTTCTGTAGTAGGCAATAATACGTCAAATACTTTCTACAAGGGAATTTGAGATAGTGATAATTTTAGCAGAGTCGTTACTGGGTTGTCGGTTGCTTGGAGAGGCGATAGAATTGCCAGTACAGTGGCAAGGGAACGGGGGGACCTATGGTTGGTTGCCCATAAGACGCAAGCTAACTATATTCAAAAGGGAGTGCTTCCATGTAAAGATAAGATAAAGTTTATATTTCTTTCTGGCTTTATTGCACCTAAAATAGGGATCAAAGCATCTCAATCAAATATAAAGTTTATATATACATTGTTTACAGTCTATTTATTGCAGTTCAAAGTCAAACATAATTCACATCATCGTCCCAGTTTATCACAACTTCAACCCCTGAAACCTCACTTCTCAGGATTCGACTCCTCCCACATATTCTTATACAAATGACATCTCAGGTCAAGCAGCGTAGGCTTGATAACTTCCAACCCATCGCCTCCCTTCGTGTCGCCATCAGGCCTCACTCCATCACCAAGCACTCCAACCTTGGGCACTTCATCCCATCCAGGTCCTTCCTCTGGGTCCTTGACAAAATCAGCCCACGCCTTTTGCATCACTCTGCTAAGCTTTTCTTGATACTCTGTAGCTCCATTCTCGGGAAAACTGCCGAATAGTGTGCTGAGTTCAGAAGCGTGGTATGCTCCGCTGCCTTTGAAAATCTCCGTGTTCTCAAAGCTCGCGTTGTAGATGAATCGCCAGGTTTTAATGCCAACTGAGGAAAACTCATCTGCCATAAACTTTGTGGGACACTGAGCACCGACCTCGGTGACAACGGTGGTTATTTGGTCAAACTCGTTGTTGATACCTGGAGATCCAATTGGATAGAGACTTCGCAGGAGCCGGATCTGGACGGGTGTGATGCCAGGGGCAAAAAAGGCCAAGGCCTCCTCCAAGGTGACATTCTTGAGGTCGGGAAGTCGGCCTTCCTCAGCAGTGGTTCCAATCAAGATTGGAACACGGGCCATGGACTCGGGGTCTTCCTCTGACCTAAGACGTTGTCCACGAGGGTAGTTTGCTTGAGTGACGCCGCCATCAGCAAGTGGCATAAAGGTGAGTGCTGCTCTCTCTATAACGTCCCGGAGCTTTTCAGCAGGTAGCTCGCGCATGCACTTGAGGGTCTCTTCAAAGTCATCTTTCTTGCAACCGGCTTTCTCAGTGGCATTCACCCAGGATCCGCTAGGTGTCGCAGCAGTCTTTGCCGTTCCCGACTGCAAGATAGCGCCACGGAAGGGGAGAGGATCTGGAGGAGCGGTAAGAAGAGCATCGACACCGGCCGCACCGGCGCTCTCTCCAAAGACTGTAACTTTTTCGGGATCACCTCCAAAAGCCTTGATGTTTCGTCGTACCCAGTCCAGGGCGAGACGTTGGTCGAGGAAGCTGATTCATATTGGTGTCTATTCCAAACTCAAATCAGAGGAGTACTCACCCAGGGTTAAGTTCACCTTTTGGTAGATCAGATGTCTCGGGAAAGCCAAAAATGTTGGTTCTGTAGTTGAAAGTGACCACAACAATATCCTCATAACCTGCCATTTTCGAGCCATCATACAGAGGCAGGGATCCTGATCCGTGGTGGAAGCTTCCTCCATAAATCCAGAACGCAACAGCCTTGGAACCAGGCCTGGAGCCAGCCGGTGCAAAGATATTAATGTTCAGGCAGTCTTCACTCTCTCCCGCAGGTGGAGGAGGAGTGTACCAGATCTTGATACTCTCATTCCTCTTGTCTTCAGGGTAGTTGAACTTGGGTATGCAACCTGGCTTGTGCTTTGAGGCATCGTAGGGTTTTGACCACGATTTGGCTGGCTTGGGTGGAGCGAAGCGTACGGGAGCTTCAGCGAAAGGAATGCCGAGGAACTTGTTGACGGCGAATTTTGAGTCGGGGATGGACGTTGTAGTGCCAATTACATCTCCTGTGTCGATGACAGCCGTTGGGTTAACGGATCCTCTTTGATGAGGAATTGCAAGTGCTGAAGAAGCATACAAAACTGCCGCCAAGATATTTCGAGAAACCATCTTGTTGCTTATGATAATAATGCCATGGGAAAATGCATGCCAACTAGGACGGACTACCTGGTATATATAGGATAATGACACTGAAGTTCTAAGCGCATGTTGTCAGCCAAGCATTGGCAGCCCAAGCGGTGGCTAAAGCTCCATACTCGGCTTCAAAGCCATAAGTGGCTCGCGCATGATTTGTCCCAATCAAGAGACCACATAGATGATCTAAAAGCAAGGATGAGATCAAAGCTGAAGTCTTGGCCTGTAGAAGCTGGGCATCTCACCTCCTTACCTATTTGGGCGAAATCGAGCGCCTGACGTTTGTGACTGGTCAGGATTTAGGTTTCGGGAGACCCCACAAGGCTTCTAGCGCTGCGACGTCATCTCAACGGCGGCGGGTCAAGCCGAGATTGGTCAAGCGTGTCTCCTCAGCCTCAACTTCAACCCTGTACTTATGGCTGGAGATCCTTCAGCACTGCCCCCTATTTTTGGAGGTATTGAGGACATGGCGTGGTTGATCTATTTGCCTCAGTCTTGGCCATCTATCTTTGGTCTATTATAGATCTCCCTGCCATTTCAGAATGACACAAGAGGCAGTTCTGCCAACTTAAGTCACAGTTCAATGTCTTCTCTAACTCAAGCTTAACCACACGAAGTTTGCTTCATAATATCTCTACTTCGAGTATCATCGCTTAGCAGTCCTAGCATTTATCGACATATGAAAATCAGGACAGGACAAACTACAGCATTAGGTGTTAAAGCTAGGCAACCACCCTTGCTTCCTCTTCCCGAGTTATTTCCCTTGGAAGGGGTGTTTACGAGGATAGAATGATCATAAGTAATTTCTAAGCTCTGTTTTTCAATAGCATAAATTCTTCCTTATTTCTACACATTCTATATTCAGCTCATCTTAAAACTTCAGATGGATTATGCAATCATCATCAATCAAATTCCACCACCCTTCTACCCCCACTCATCTCCTCCAAAGCCCGACAACGCCCCCGAAAGCTATCCAACTCGTGGGGTAGCTCAGGGTACATACTCATCGACCTCACCATCTCAGACAAGCTTCCAAGAGCATCTTCTAGCTCATGTGCCAAAGGTTGCAAAGAAAAATATGCGTCTTCGTGTCTCAACGATCCTTTCAGCTCCTTAAAGGACCCCACACATTTAAGAACCAGGTGTTGCTGATTTTTGCCGCCCCCAAGCAGCAAGTCAACATTCTTTATCTTTTTCTGGGTCCTTGCACATAGCAAGATGAAATCCTTTGTCTTGTTTGCCACGGATTCGTTTTCCTCTATGACCTCTATGAATGGATTATTCAATTGGATTGTCCTGCTTGGCTCCGTGGGTTGTGTGACCACTGTAGAAACTGATTCAAGCCAAGAAATAACATCGGATGAGAGACCCAGATCTCGCAGTGAGATTCCAAAGCGAGAACAGATGTCTAGACAGTGACGGACATGTGGAATGACATGCTCCGCTCCTTGTCGTTGATAGAACTCGTAAAACAGCTGCAAGAGGTCCCTGGTTTGGTGTTTCAAGGCTTCATCACTCGGCAGCAACTGCGCGAATTGCAAAACCAGCGGGTGGATATCGAGGCGTTTAGATCTTCGCATCCCACTGGAAACAAAGATGGAAACGTCCTGAAGTATCTCGAGCCATGTCGAGACCACGAGGTCGTCTGACCGAAGAAGTGCGACATGAGCCGAAATATTCGCTTGAGACAATAGGTTTTTCTTGCTCGTCTTGAGGAAGAAGTCTATGCAATCGTCGTCTGTGCATAGGTAGGGAAGCAACTGTAGAAACTTGATGGCGTTTTCCGAATCTCCTTCTTGGTTCAGCAACTGGAGGGAGCCGTCGAAGGCATCCCATAGTGACCGATTGGTCCGGCCTTTGGCCACAAACTTGAAAAACACTCTCCGTCGTTCACGAGTTCCACTGTCAAGGATCCGAACGAACTCTTCAATCGGATTGATGTATGATCCGAGATGCTTCAGAAGAAAGGGAACCACGTTGTGGGCCGCGAGAGGATGGCCATGGATAGCTCTCGCTAAGCGTTGGAGGTCTTGTTTATAAAAGAGTTGCGAATCATTTTCCGAAAGACGGTTCACCAATGTTTGGAGCAGTGAGACCGTGTCATTGGCGGCCAGTGGCGCTAGTCGAACATCTTCAGATTGTCTGTCAAATTCCTCGAGGTTGGAATCTCTGGTAGACATGACGATGTGCCATGCCGGATATTTGAGAGCGGCTTGAATGCTTGCAGACCCGAATATTTCTGCGTCATCCAAGATGAGAAGCGAATCCTTATTAAAGTCCTTTCCCAACCAGTCGACAAAGATTTCAAGTTTTTCGGATGGCTCGGTCTCCCGCCAACGCTCTCGGTTGATGTTTGGGTTCTCGATCATATCAAACCCAATGCTGTGGCAGATGTTGGCGAGGGCATCCTCTAATCTCTTGGAGTTGTGGGCTTTGAGGAAGAAGATATTTCGGCGGTGTTTATACTTGGCCGCGAATCTCATCAGAAGCTCAGTCTTTCTAAAGTCATGTCAGCTAAGGAAGGAAGAGCAGCCTGAGAGCTTCACGTACCCGATTCCTGCGATACCTTTAACGACCGTTAGCCTTGGCTGGGCGGGAGTTGAAGCTGCAGCTGTCTCTAGCTTGTTCATTTCTTCGTCCCGCCCAACCAACGGCGTTTGAAAGGTACGTTGATACTTAGCCTCGCTCATCTCCCACCAAAAGTTTTTGTTTGGTGGGTACGCATGGGCAACAAATTGAGGGTGTCCAAACATCTATTGACTCTATCAGATCTAATCATCCTTCGTCCTTGGTCTGTCCGTTGATCTTACACGTCGATCCTGTCCCTGCTCGACCTCGAACCTGTCGGTGATCTCGGAAAATACTTGCTTCAGAGCAGAAATAACGGAAAAGTAGGGCCCAAATGCTGTTTCGAACTTGCAGACTTCACTGTGGTCCTGATTTAGGAGCATCACAGCAGGGTTCTTGGGGTCCAAAGACGCCGAGGCTTGCGTGACAATCTG
The DNA here is from genome assembly GCA_013186415.1 of Fusarium sp. NRRL 66088. NCBI lineage: Eukaryota > Fungi > Ascomycota > Sordariomycetes > Hypocreales > Nectriaceae > Fusarium > Fusarium sp. NRRL 66088. The sequence continues at coordinate 15,626 of JABCKD010000020.1, forward strand.
TCAGGTGTGAGGACTGGCGGCGAGGACAGATAGACTGGGTAGGAGCGGACTTACGTGATGATCTGTGCCCTTGACACTTTTCTTACGACCTTCAGCAAAGCATCGAAATGGAGGGCGTGGGGTGAGTTGGAGAAAATCACTCTGATCCCAAACCGACGTAGGATTGAACGACTGAAGATACGAGACAAGTTCCGGTCTAACACGGGCCACTGTCCCGGCGGCAGCAACAGTCAAGTTGCTCCAGTCTGCCAATGCAGAGCCAGTGTGTGGGGTGGCGAGAAAGACCAGGCCACATTGAGAGAGGGTGATGCCTGTGACGCCGGACTTGGTGAGTCTTGACATGGCCTAAGACGCTCACTGTTAGATATCCTGCAGCTTCCGCCTCGGTAATGGGCTATTCTTGCCTTTTTGGCTACAAGGCCACCTAAGGAATGGCAGACAAACAGAAGTGGACGTGCTTTTTCCTGTACGTCAAGTCAACTCCAGTTCCTCAAGAGTAGTGTAGGTCTCCATTACCTCTTCAGAGGTTCTAACTTCACTTAGGCAATGAAGCAAGGAATCGGCCCAATTACCCAGTCCCGCCACAGTTCCCCGATCTGTCAAGTCGGAATCGTAGCCAAAAGTCATGATTCGGCTGTTGCTGAAATAGTCTGATGAAGGGAGGAAGTCCCGAAGCCACATGGTGCCCTTTTTAGACGCCGTCCACGTGTCTATAGCGTTTCCTCCGAGCCCGTGGACGGCACAGATACTTCAAGCGGTTAGCAGAGCCAGAAAGTTCAGGGACAGGGCTTACTCCATGTCTATACTAGCCCCTTCACTTCTTTTCGTCACTTTCTCCTCTCTTCCTTGTTGTCTATCCTGCTCGGGTTCATAGAGAACGGTGATTCCATGAAAGCTGCTCGACAAATCCCAGTTCCTCCATTGATAGCTGCATGAGCTCTTTGCTGCCTTTTCATGTCTCTCAAGAACTGATCCAGTAGTCTCTTTCTCTTTGGATAGGGAAGCTATCGTGCCGACTCTGAGGCCATGTTGATTGGCAAACGAGGTACGGAATCGGATTTCGTCTTCGGTGGCGCCTTTTACCAAGGGGGTACCATCATCCTGGCCCCTTGTGGAAGGTGACACCGATCGAGAGCTTTCTGTCGGTGTTTCTAGGCGACCTTTGTTTTTCCTCTTCCAAGGCTTGATGGATGTGAAAAAGGACTTCTTCTTCGGCCCCGCCGCGCAAACGCTTCGTACGAAGTCGTCATATTGCTTTTTTGTGGTATCGGAGGGTATAGAGGAGACTCTGAGGGCATATTTACTCTCAAGTGGCATCACGAGGTACGTTGACGGGTGAAGAGGAACAGTTTGGGCAGAGGAAGAGGGAGTGATCTGAGGTAACCGAGGTTGAAGGAGGAAGCCTCAGAGCCTTGTTTTGGTGATCATCACGAAGAAGCAACGTGGTCAGCTGAAAACAACACAAGCCAATCATACAAGCGCCCAGGGTCTGCCGCCCCAACAATTATTGTATCGGGCTCCCAGTTACGCGCCGTGGTTCGCCATTTTCACAGCCTGCTTGGTCTGCCTTGTTAGGTGACCTACGGGAGAGGTACTTAAAAAGCCAGTCTCTACCTTGGTAAATGAGCTTCTAAAAGTGGTATGAAGACAGTTCTAAGTATAGGATAGAAACAATCATAGGATCTTAATTGAATTTGGTTAATTTTACGCCATCTTTATCATAGATTCTACCTCTATCCTTTCCTTAGGTACAGATGTAATGTAAAATTATGCCAAGCCTGTTAGCGATGTACTCTTTCCTCACCAGGCCCGTCATCAGGAGTCCGTCCTCCATGTGACTGGAAGGGGTGGGGAAGGAAGGGGATTGCCAAATATTTCCTCCCTATCTCCCCAATCTTGCCCTGGTCACCTTGTTTCATCTCCATCTTGTCCGTCGTCTTTATGGATGTGAGCGAGAACCCAGGTGGCATAGATCAGTTGCACCAACTGCTTCTGTGCTTTCAATGCCAGAGAGTCCCCTTCGACTTGATCACCCGAGCCTGCAAGCCAAAGTCGTCATGGTCTGCCACTGGAGAACCTGAACAGATACAGCCCCACGAAGGGGGGGTGCCTCAATGGTTACTTGACCTTTGGGAAACACGCCAATGGCCATTCGGCCATGCCGATGATGCGGCTGCCCCGGGTTTTGATGGCCTACGATTCATCAACGACTGCGGTATCCGGTATTTGGAGATCCAAGCATCACCAGCCAACAGTCTCGAAGCAAGCAATGATGAGCAGAGCCAAGAAGCATACATATCGCAATGCATCCGCATTTTCAACCACGCGTTTCCTTGTCGAAATACGGAAGTGCTCGGCGAAGAAATTGCTGCTCGTTTGGTGCCCCTAGCAAAGGCATTCGTGTTACCGTTGCTCGCATCCGCGTCTGAACGACAAATCCGTCATTGGCTCCCACCAAGTGAGAGGTAAGAAACGCATTTAATTCGTCCCAAGTTCAACACATTAGACTACGTGAGAGATTTTTTGTCTGATTATAAGAAATTCATTGCTGAGCATAGGAGTCTTTGGGGACTGCTTGATAACCCTAGCTAACAAGAAATTAGAAAAGTCCTCTTCTCGATTACCCTCTTCGACTGCCTGCTGCAGGTGTTCACCTACTTAGGGCCTTATAGTCCTTTGAACCCGACAAGCTTCCCCCGGAAAGTACTCAACGCGATCGACATACCGGTCGCCCAAGGTCATGAAGTCGAGCCCTGTCTCAAAGTTGTCCTTGGAATGATTGATACTATTTCGTCTCCCTCGCTGGAATCCTTTGAAAGATTTGCCCTAAACAGCACTTCTGGCGATCTTGACGAAAGGTCCAACGCGTGGTTCGGCCTCACACTCAGGATGCTTTTATCCAGTGGAGGGACGAAGAGGTCACAACCACAGGCCCTTTCAGATGCCATCCTGAAGGCCGCTGCATCCTGGAATCCAAAATCTACAACAGACACATCCCCCATAGAGTACCTCGTTGCCATCGAGTTGCTCCCGCATGCTCGGCTCCGAAACATTTCACTTCCAGAGCCCCTCACAGTCAGTATAGAGCTCAGCATTATCCGAGGGTTGCTTCTTTCCAGGATGCAATACTACGATGAAGCTTCCAGGGTCTTGTATAATCATATGCCTGCTTCCATGGCTTACTGGGGTATTGCGTCTTTCCAAATCGGAATTGCTGCCGCCGAGAGTGCTAACTGCTACAACATGCTACGAAAGGAGGATATTGCCAACAAGATAGCGACTCGTTGCCTTGCTGTGAGAAACACCCCCGAGCTCATCGGTCGGCAAGATTGGTTCTACTTGAGTCTCTACCTTGTAGATTCTCTCATCGGGAGCGGAAAATACACAGAAGCTGAATCCACCATTCAGAACATCATCATCCAGCCGACGATCACACCCACAATCCACATGATGTGCTGCTTGCGTCTTTCCAAGATTTGCCGAAGAATCTCAGCAGAAAATGGACCCGTTGAGTTCTATCACTCTTTGCACGAAGGGCTTGGCCTATTCCTTCGAGTACCCGGCGCTCTTCAAGAAGAGTATTTGGAGGAAGCAGCCTGCAGTCTTTCAGCGACAGCGACAACAACACGGTGGGGTCTTGAGGCTCAAGAAGCCTTGATAGATGGCATCAACACCCTTGTAGGCCAGGCAGGTCTAAGGAAAAGCCCTGCTCAAAAACGATATTCGCAAGCTGAGTTTGAGTTCAAGCAACACCTTCGAAAAGAGGCCAGCATCATTGTACCAGGACATGAGCTCTCTCAAGATAAGCCCGTTACGCCAGTTAACGACGATACAGCCACCCACTCGGGCATAGGATTCTCCTCTATCATTGATGTTGGGGCAGCCCCCATTGCAATCCAAAGAGTTTCCTCCATCCCGTATGAGCGAGATGAGGCTTTTGTCCCGAGACCAGAGCTTACTAAGGAAATGCACCGTCCTCTCTTTAAGTTGTATGAGGGGTATGAGTGGTATGATGGGTATAATGATGCTATCCCAATAACAGAGCTTGGTGAGACAATTCACCGCCAGCCTAACTTTCAGCGGTTTGAGCGGCTCCAAGTTTACTCTATCTACGGGGAGGTGGGGATTGGCAAGACTTCTTTCGTCACTGATTTCGTCTACACTGTCCAAGATTTCTTTGAAGTCATTATCTGGATCAGGAACGCCTCGAAGGACAAGATTCTTGACTACCTTTCCAGTATCGCTGTCCGACTCGAACTAACGGACGCCGAGTCTTCAACGCTGATCCATCCAGATCAAGCCCTGGAGGAACTGTTCAAATGGTTTCGACGTCCACGAATTACGGACCGAGAACGGCCATGGTTAATGGTGTTTGACGGCATTGAAGACGAAGAGGTCCTTCGTCAAATTTGGCCAAACGGAGGCCAGCTTGGTGCCATCATCGTTATCACTAGGAAATATCCTTTATTCCTAGCAGGTTGGAATATAGGTTTGGATCACGGGTTCGAGTTGAGACATCTGGACCCAGGAGATGCGGAGAAATTAATTTTCAAGCTCTTATTAGATTCACGAGGAATGGCACACCTGACGTCAGGAAAACTCGCTTTACGCTCAGGGCAAATCACGACGAAAGCCGCGCGTTCTTTGGCGGATTTGCTCCAGTACCACCCGGGCGCCATCAAGCAAGCTGCAGCACTCATCTCAGAGAGTGACATGTCGGAAGAAATTTTCATCCAGACATATAAAGCGACCCAGGAAACTTACCTAAGCCCCTTGGCAATCAACGAGATCCTCCGACATCCGAACCATAACCTTGCCCTCATCACGATCTGGCTCATCAGGGCCAGCAGAAAGGATTTATTTTTCCTATACGTCATCTGCCTTCTCTCTGGCGTCGGGACTGACGAAATCCTTCTGTATCCCGATAAGTTCTTTGTCATGGAGGACGACTACCCTCAAAACGTCTCAGAGTTTGCAAAGACGAGAGACCAGCTTCTTGAATCCTCTCTGATCTGGAAAAATCATTGGCAGCATACTCTCTGCACTTCTACAACTGTACAAGCCATCTTCAGAGAGCGTATGAGTCCATCGTCATTTCAGGCCGCCTTCTACAGAGCCCTTCTATTACTTTTTCAGTCATGGCCCTGCAAGTTTAGGGATCTTCCCTCGATGAACTACGGCCTCTCAACTCATCCACAGTGTTCTAAACTATGGCCCCACGTTGATAACCTCTGTGAAAAAGTCTATGAGCTTGATCCATCAAACATTCCACCCTCCGAGGACGCCCAGATTCTTGAAGCTCTCTTGAGTATATCATGGTGCGTTTTTGATTCCTTGGTACTTGGCTCCAAACTAATATGCTAATCTTTACTGCCCCCAGGTGCGCGATCATACGTGGTGCACATCATTATGCTAGTTTGTTTTTGGACCTGACCGACCGCACTCTTGGCGCTCATACCTCAGGATCACGCTCTTTTCGTCTCGAACTGGCCCGACAAAGGTGCCTACTCAATCATCACCGAGGGCGGCTCGCGCACAGCCAGGGGCTATATGAAGAAGCCGCGACTTTCTTTCGGCGCTCCTTTGTCCTGGCTGTTAAGGAACTCAGTCCTGGATCTGAAACCTACTGGTCCATTCAGGCCGCTGCCCAACACGGACTTGGTGATACTCATCGCAAAGCGGGCAGTATTGAGGCTTCCATAGTCTCTTATGAGATGAGCATCAAAGCCCTCTCACACACCAGAGAAAAGTTTGAGAAATATCTTTCAACGGTCAGGCTAAGTCTAGGGCTCTCTCTACTGTTGAATGAGCGGCCTAAGGCTGCAGAAAGAGTGCTAGAACAAGCCCGTCTTTCCAAATCCACTCCAAGCCTAGGTGATAAGATCTCAGATCCTTCAAGGTATGAATGTTACCTCAGGCAAATAATATGATCGATCTGACAAATGCAGAAACCTGGCCCTAATTCTTTCGCATGCCATTGCCAAGTTAGTCCAAGGCAAGGCAGAGGAGAGTCTTCAACTGGCTTTAGAATGTCTGAACAGTCCATCCTCCTCTGGTCAAGAATCCCGGAAAGAGGGCTTTATCCATCTCGTCATTTCTAGCAGCTATGGGCGTCTATCTCAATTCGATCCTGCTATGTAAGTAGTGCTGAGATGAGTGTCGAGAACCTGCATGATGAAACTACCTGCTAACAATTGATTTCTAGGGAACGCTTGGATCAAGCCATCGCAGCTTTCATGCAAGAACCTGACCCCTCCTGGCTACGATTTATTCTTGGAGAGCAACGACGTTTGTATGACTTAATGCGCCGAGGGGCCCGGGGAAGCTTGGAGTTGCAGACACCTTCGGACTTTTTCGACGAGGGGGGTTTTCTTAATATGCATTTTTTTGCTACACATGGCATACATGATATCTCACACAATCTGTAGATACATTCAGAGGACTTGCACCCAAAGTCTCCCTTTAATCAAGGGGCACTCTCATGTGGGAGGTTACAATACCTCGGATGGATGAGTGAAACCGCAACGTCCGATCCTCCAATCGCATTTTCTTCTTCAAGATCGATCAAACATAGTCCCATCATGAAAGTTCATGACCATTCACATGTCAATTTTATAGTGTAGGACTGAGGTGCTCTGTTCCTCGACTTGAAGAAAGCCAGTCAGCGGGACTTTCCCTCAGCTGTTAGAGGCACTACACTTTGACGGCAATATTTCATTTAATGGTATTATAATGAGCAATCTTGAAACATAAATTGCTTTTAACATGATATCCTTCAATTCATATTCACATAGCTCATTACGCACATGTCCAACCTTAACCCCTTTCCCAACTTCCTACTTCCCATCTAGGACAGGTTATCCATCCTCACATCCCCAGTCGACTGCGAGGTCTTGGGAGGCTGGTCCTCCCAGTTGACACCTCTAGCAGACTGTTGCTGTCTGAGCGCAGCCTGATGTCTGGACTTGCGTCTGTAGAGGAAGAAGGCAGCAGCAGCGATGAGGGCAACACCAGCGACAACGCCAATGACGATACCGGCGATGGCACCACCCGATAGACCAGAGCCGCCACTCTTCTTATCAGAGGAACCGCTCTGAGACCCCGAAGACTCATTAGTGTCGTTATCATCATTATCGTCATTATCATCGTCGTTGTCGGTGTTGTCGTCCTCTTCATCGTCATCATCATGGTGAGGATCACCATCCCCATCCTTATCGTAATCCTCCTCCGGCGTAGTAGCATTAAAACATGGAACATACTCATCAAAATCCAACAACTCAACAAAGGTAATATCCGCACAAGCGTAAAAGGTCTGGTTGTGAGGCGTATCGAAGCTGGCAATATACTTGATCTGCAGAGTCGCATTGTCGCCGGCGCTGACGGAGCTGGGAGGATCGGGCACCGACATGCAGGTGTGTCCAGGGTCGACCGACTTGAACTCTTCGGGGTCGATGAGTGTGGTAAAGTCTGCGTCTAACTTGGGATCTTTTAAATTGTTAGTTGATGGATTGGTGTTGGTGGTATAGGCACATACTTTGTAAGAACGAGATGCTCAGCTCCACGCTGAACGACTCGTTCTGTCCTACGAGCGCAACCTTTCCTTTCTCTACATCATGTCAATAATGGAACCATAAAAGCTTCGAGAGAAACATACGCATAGGAAACGTGCTCCTGTTTCCTGGGTTGGCCACCGAACCGCAGGGCGGAGTGTTGTCCATGGCGGCAGACCACACTCTATCAGCCGGCCACATAAAAGCGGCAGGGCCCATCTCATCAGTATCACCCATGTCAACAGCAGCATATGCCGAAGCGGCCATAAAGGCCAGGCCGGTAAACACTGTCTTGAAAGACGCCATGTTGAGTGCGAGCGGATGGAGGATGGAGAGGGTAGGGCGCAACACTGGTGATGGTGGCACCCGAGAAGTGCGGCCTTAATATACCAACCCAATTCCCTCCCTCCAAGTTATGCATATCACACTCTATCTGATTCGGCACTGTCGCAATTCGACACTCGCATATCCCACTCATGCAGAGTAACCGACCCAACTCTCGAACCGGTCATCCCGCAGGTTACCCCTCCCGCCGAGCCCGCTATCAAGAGCGTGGACAATTGGAATGGCTGGATTTGGCTGCTGGTGCAGACTTTTTAGCGCATCAAATGCACTCTAAAGGAACTATTGTTGCAGCCTCTACGCATGAGACATGGGCCTTGTGTGGATTGAGTTATTATCAGATGATCAGATAAGATTCCCACCTGTATCTAATCAGATCAGCCACCTCCCCCTCCATTGGCCAATCCCCTCCTCCATCACCACCTTTTCCCACCAGCCAAGGATCCAAGGGCTCTGGGCGTGCATAAGTTCAGAGCCATGATAGCTGGGATACGAGTGCGAGAAGAGCTGCCGGTTGGTGATAGCATGAGTCAAGCTCGTCGGGACTGGCAGAACAGGCGGGGCTGGGACTTGCCATGATATGCGGTGCGGTGTAATCATGGGGAGATGGAGGATCCAGTCCCTGGTTCGTGTAGCTCGGCTCGAACAAAGTTTCTGAATTCCGATAGGCTCATTGTCTTTTGGCGAGGCCTTTTAGCCGTCTAGAGCTTTCTCGCATGACAAAGTGGAGGGTATAAGTAAGCTGTTCCCGCCGCTCGCCAGCATTTTCATGTAAAGCGTCTACTTCAATTAACTCTCCAAGCTCACCTCGACACTCTTCAACCATATTCAAGATGCAATTGACTTACACGGCGGTCATCCTTGGCTCCCTGGCCTCCCTGGCCTCAGCTACTATCGTCAAGCGCGAGCTCCCATTCCCGGACTCTGTCCCTCTCCACAAGCGCCAGCCTTCCGGCGCCGAGTACGAATGCCACGCAGACTGCGGTATGTCCAAGGTCGCAGCAACGTTGTGAAGACTACTCTAATTCTATCCCAGGCTACACTATTCTTAACGCCAAAGAGGAGGGCTACTGCGATAGCGACGAGTGGAAGACGCTCCTCGCCGACTGCCTCAAGTGCGCCAACCAGTACGACATGTGGGGAGACTATGGCAACGGCGTCACTGGCGCTGCCAAGGCCTGCGGTATTGATGCCGTGCCCGAGGGTGCTTCCAGTGGCTCTGCCACCGGTTCTTCTGCTGCCGCCACTACGACCGTTGTCACATCCGTGACAAGCGCAGCAGCGACTTCTGCTGAAGCGACTTCTGCCGAGGAGTCTTCCGCTGAGGAGACTACGGCTGCTGCCGAGACCACTTCTGCTGCTGCCGCTTCATCAACTGCTGCTGAGGAGACAGCCGCCACATCTGCCGAGAGCTCTGCTGATGCCAACACGGTAAGGGTCTGTCCTTTAACAAGACCATTGTCAGAAGCTAACCGTAGTAGACTCCCGGCGCTGCTCCCACGACTACCGAAAACGACAACTCTGCTTCAAACTTTGCGCTCTCCAGTGTTCTGGCTATCGGTGCCGCCCTTATTGCTGCGGCTGGCCTCCTGTAAACGAACACAACCACCATATGAAGACCAGATCATGAACCAAAGGACTCGGAAGAAATAAACATAGTAATAATACCAAGCTGTATGCCCAAGACTATAACGCATCGGCACACGCTGTTATGAACTTTCATAGTCGTGTCGGACTTAAACGGGACGAAACGGTTGCCTTCCTGCACCACAAAAAGTTAGATGATAAGCTCGGAGAGCAAAATGTATGCCATCATGAGTCTCACATGGCAAACATTTGTATTGAGATAACACGACGCACGCTTCTGGTACGCTGTATAAAGCACTTGTAAGCAAAAGAAGAAGAAGAAAAAAAGACACCCAAGATACGCCCATTCATAAATCTTCGTCAATGCCCGTAACCATGTATCGTCTACTTCAAAGCCATACCGCCAAACGCCCTGTCCAACTCGGCACCCTGATCATCGGCAGGAAGCTGTCCAATTGGCCCTTGAACTTGCTGGGGTTGAGGTAAGCTTTGCTGCTGCTGCACAGGAGTGTTCCTCTCGGGCTCCAGGATGTGCGTTTCACTGTCCAGCCAGCCGGGCGCGACTCTCCGCTTCTCAGCAAGCTCACGCGCTTGAATCCTCTCGTTGAACTCCCTCAACTCCCTCTCGGCTTCTTCTTGCATCTTGGACACGTGCGCTTGGAGTGCGCGACAGGATGCGATGATGTCTTCGGGATGCGCGGCGTGGCCGGAGCCTGATACGACGTACTTGGGCCTCGGTTGGTCTGAGGGGTTGTCCGACGCTGCCTCGATACCCAATGATGAAGGAGGAATATTCGAGGGCATGGTCTTGTAATTGTATGATAGTGTCGTCGCAGTCGGTAGTGATATAAATGGAGAAACCGTCAGAGGAACCTGCTCCAGCAGGGGATGAGAGCCTGAAGCCGCGTTAGCCAGTCCATAATGCGTGGCAGTAACTCGACCTACGGTTGTTGTTGTGCATGATCTTGCGTATCCGAGGTCCTGTCCTCGCGCGTCCTTCAGAAATTCCTTGTAGATCCTGATCAGAAATGAGAATCATTTGATGGTTCCACGAGTTTAGTCGTACACCATTTAAAATCGAGGACGATTAATCGCGGTTTAGATGTTGGAGGTCGAAGTAAGAGTGATCGGCGCGCGCCGAGGCTCGTCACCAAGTGACGCAGCACGATAAGCTAATCGTTATCGATAGGATCTGATAAGCTGATAAAGCTACCAGCCCCTCGTTGCTATGGACATTTTTGCCTAGAACCCCTCCAAACCAAACCAAGCTCTCATCTACACAAGGATATTCTATTCAAGATGCCAATCGAAACAATCCGCACAAAGCCTTCTCTTGGCGACTATATTCCTTTGGAGGAGTATCAGACGCAAACTCCTCAGTCGTTCGTGGGCGGTAAACCGATCTTGCACTACCATGTCGAGGGCGCAAAGGCCCAGATTCCCAAGGCGAACTCCGGCACTCTCGCTCTATTCCCCGCCGATCAGAAACCCGAGGGCGATGTCGTTAATGGCGACGCCGAGAAGTCTGTTGAGCAGACAGTCGATGTCTTTGTCAACTCACAGTAGGCCTTTCACACTTTCATCTCAACTCCCATCTAACTTGGTCTAGGAACGTCATTCTCTTCAGTCTCAAGGCAGAAGTCGGCATCTCCATCCCCTACCCCTCGATAGGCATCCACGGTATCCAAATGGTCGTACCCGTTTCAGGAGGAGAGCGCCAAGAAGCAGTATGGATGCAGATCGAGCTCTCGGACGGCGGCGCCGACGACGACGAGTTCGACACGGTTTCCCTCACCGTCATCCCTCCCAAGGCAGAATCCGGCCCCAGTTCTACACAGCAGATGTACACGGCCATGTCCAACTGCTCCGACCTGCACCCCGACCCTGCAAACGGTGATGATTCTGAGGAGGATGACGACCGCATTGTCTTTGAGAGCGCTGTCGAGCATGAGGCTGTTGAAGGCTTCACTGGTGTTCTGCGAGGAGCTGCGGACGGCGGCCTCCCTCCTCCCATGCCTGGGAGCGGTGGATGGATCACTGCGGACAACGTTCACGAGTACTTTGACAAAGACGGAAACTGGCTCGGCGAGGGTGGCGAGGCAGAGGAGGAACTTGGCGAGGGAGCAGGTAGAGTCCGAGTCCGAGACGAGGTCGAGGGAGATGCCACAGCCGAGAGTCGTCCAGCTGATGACGCCGAAAACAAGCGACCACGGGTGGAATAATTACTTGACCAGGACAAGAAAGGGAGCTTGGGCGTTTAGGGGGTAAAAAAACATATTACGAGTCAACGCGAGAGGGAGTTCAGTAAGCCTATCATATGGTCCGAGGGACATGAAATTACTATAACTACTATTTTTTTTTCTATTAAGATTACGTCCGAAGGGTATATATCCATCGAGCTGCTAAAAAGCTAAACACAATCTACCTACAGATCAACCAACAACAAACCAGTCCAATCCGATACAAAGAATCCTTCCAACGTGGGGGGGTTTCAATAAAGCAAACAGGCCCGAAAATCTCAGTCTGCCTAGATACATAAAGTTGCAGTTACATGACGGGTCGTTGTCGTTCTTCTCGACAAAGGAAAATCGTTTGACAAAAGAAAAGGGGGGATACATCTTAACCTGTTACATCCTTAGACATCGTCCCTTGTTCTCTGGTGAAGCCTTTAGAAACCCATCCTTATCGTATAATCCCAAACTCTCGACGCTCTGTCGTTGTGCCTCCTTCTTGCTCAAGGCACCGAGCTTGGTCTTGTTGCCTGTCACCCTCGTCGTGAGGATCGAGTCGCGAGTATCACGACCCAAGTTCCCGCTACGGCGCGTCTCGCGCAGACCGGTGGCTACATCTAGCCTGGGGACCTTGAGTTCTGGTCCCTGGTTCTCCTTACCCGCGTCGGCTTCGTCCTCGCGGATTTCAACTCCCAAGTTGCTGCGGCTACTCTTGCTGGGAGGGATTGGTCGAGTAGGTGCCGCCGCTGAGACTGCTCCTGACAGACTCTTCCTGGGACTTCCGAGGTTGAGATAATTCTGACGACCAGATGTGCTTGTGCGAGGATTGGATGTAAGCCGTCCGCGTGAGAAGGTACTGTTCAAGGGGTTGGGCAGTGTCGGCGAGTCGGGCTCATTATGTGACGACGCCATGGATGTAGCGCTATAAGAGCTAACCATGCTGTTCATCCGTCTCAATTCGACAATCGAGTTTCCGAGTGAGCTCATGCTCATCATAGCTGGAGGTGGTCCACTCGGAGGATCTCTCAGAGATCGGGACAGGGAGCGACGAAGAGGCGATCCAGTAGAAACAGCACCAGGATCATCCACTACAGACTCGCCCTCATTACCGGAACTTTCAGGAGAAGCCATGGACATTTGATGCAGATGCTGCGAAAAGTCTCGTCTGGGTCGTGGACACAGCGGTGTCGGCATGATGATCTGCTCAACTTGGGCGACATGCCTTGGCGGATCAGGAAGAGCTCTTCTCGGTGCTGCCGTGCCCATCAAGAGAGCCATCATGTCTTGCTCGTCGAAAGGCGACGAGGCAGTGGTCATCGGGCTCGTAGGCGCACCAACCACAAGAGTGTTTCTGTCCTGTTGCGGTGGCCATATCGGTCGCCCGGGGATATCAAGTCTGGGACTCTCGCTTCTCCGGTCGTCGAGATGGAGAAAGCTATCCTCATCGGTTACAGTCGTCACGGACGGTGTGACCATGCTCGTCATAGAGCCAGTGACAGGATACGCCAGAGCAAAGCCGTGTCGATCTCGACTTCCAAAGCTGATGTCGCGGTGCAGATACTCCTGAGGTGGCTGCAGCACGATAGACAGAGGCGGTCCTCCAACGGCTTGGGTGCTCACTGAATTCGCATTCAGCTGGCCTTGTGTGTTGAAGACCGTCTGCCCAGCTGGGATGGAAATACTCAGTGTCCTTGTCCGGCTCCTCAAAGACCGTGGCCCAAACAGCGAAGATCTACTCTCCGAGGTCAAGGTACCCTGTCTCTTCTTCTCCACAAACGGGTCAGGTTGGTCCTTGTCCTCTGGCTCATTGGCGCTGTAAAGTGTCGAGAGTGAACTAGAAGCCTCGCTGTCCTGCGACTCCCTCCTATCGGGGCTATCCTTCTCGACAGTCTTCTTCTTGGGAGTTGGTTCCTTCTCGGGACTGTTGCCGTCGAGGGGTTGCCACTGACGTCCCCTCAAACGACTCGGGCTTGACAGTCCCCCAGGAAGACCAAGTTCCTGAGTAGCTTCAGCAATCAAGCTATTGGCAGCACTACCAATAGAGCTGATAGAAACAGTCCGGCTGTGCCCAGGTCTCGGCATCCCGTGGATGGTAGATCTCTTGCTAGGGCTCTGAGCGATACGGTTAATTCGTACAGTCCCAGTTGTGTTGGTCGAGTCCAGTGAAGATGTTGTCCTGTGGCTAGGCGTCTTGAGGGGTGAGCTCCTGTGAGGCGTACCCCTCAGTGACGATATCTTCTGAGAGCGTTTCGAAGGTGATGGGCGAGGGGTCTTTGTTGGTGACTGACTGCTTCCATCTCGAAGTCGCTGTTCCGTGCATCGAAGGATATCTCGAAGGTCCAAGTCCGTTACCGAAGCTCTGACATTAGCCAAGGGAGGAATCCTCACAGGGCTGGTCTGAAGCTCTTGTGGTGGGGTTGGTAATTCAGGAGCCGTCTTACTCGGCTTGAGAGTCTCGAGGCTTTGTTGGTCCATCAGATGAGTCGTCGGTTGGTCTGCCGGTAGCTCACTGGGCTGTCCCTTTTCCAAGTCATCATCCAGCATCAGACTAGGCAGCGTGGGAGCTCTCCCCAGCCAACTGTCCCTGCTGAACAGACTATCACGACGACTCCTGCTAACCTTGGGCCCATGGAACTTATCCTCCTCAACCCAACTACTCGACCGTCCCCTCTTGCCATTACCACCAAAAAAGGTAAAGCTATTGTGCGACGGAAGAGGAGGCAGTACAGGAGGCAATGACAGGGAGAGTCTGCTGCCCGACTTTGACATGGAGTAGTTCTTCTTGACGAGCCGCTTCGTGAAGATGGATCGTCGATGGTCATCGCTGTTGTCCGAGACCTGGTATACCGTCGTCGATTCCGGTTCGGTTCGAGACCTGATGCGCCAGGTGAGGAGGAAACCGATGGCTGCAAAGAGAAGGATGGCGCCGCCGACGGAAAAGGCGAGGATCCAACCAAGCCCAAGACCGCCGGCTTCTCTGCGGTAGAGTAAAGAGTAATTCATGTTTACACCCACCGCAGCAAAGATCGAAAAAAGAGGTATCCTGCTGTCGATGATGCTTCTGAGTCGACGAGTTCAACACTTCAGGAGTCAAAGACCAGATGATGAAGAGGACAGCGTTAGAAAGGGCAAATGCCAGACAGGAGGAGAAACCTCTGTGGGAACTGGCTCATCCACTTTCATCTTAATCTCGAAATCTCAGTCAAAAACTGTGGTGAGGTTATTTCGACAGTCTCACTGCAATATCATGAGGAATGCGTTGCTAGGTGTCATCCATTCCAATCACCCCCAACCACAACCCCAGCGTCGAGACATCATGAGATGAGCAGCAACAACTCGTATTGAAATAAGGGGACATGGCCTTGATGAAATCGCCTTCCCCTCGCCGTTCATATCCATATCCATCAACACATCGTAAATGGCGGTTTCAACATGACCTCACTCCATCATGTGCTTGGGAAATCTTGCCCCCTCACGACCATCAACAACATCACTAGGGAAAGTTCTTTCACAGCGCCAGGCTGCCCTTTTTTGATCATTCATCATTCCGGTATCTGTACTAGGTAGCTCCCCTTAAGTCCACATGTTCCCAAAGACCTGGGTAATCATTGATGTCCTATCAAGAAGTCCCTCGCACCCAAATACCCTTCCAACAATGCATGCTATCCGTGTACCCGGAACCAGCCCGGAGAAATGAAATGGTCTAATAACCAGTCAAGTTTTCGATTTTTTTTTTTGGTGCGCTTTTCCTTTTTTTCTTTATTGTTCCTTCTTAAATTGTTAGAAATGCCGGCGTCCGTGGCCATGAAGGTGAGCACCCCGACGTCTCCGTCTCACGGCGGGTGCTGTGGGGGTGACAACAGCTGTTGATGTTACCGTGACCACAACCGTCTCGGCCTCCAGTTCGGTCACGTAGACAAGCTTCTCATCCCAGAGAATCTTGCTCACGAGATTACCGTTGGTGATATACTGGGTGCTCCAGTAGCTCTTGGTGTCGGTCGTTGGCACCACTTCGGGCGCAGCAGTGGTCGTGGGGACGGGAGGGGGTCCAGACGTAGGAACAGATTCAGGAGCCTGAGCGATTGAAGACTCGACAAATGCGGCTTCGATACTTCCATCGGCGGCTGGGATGCTTTGCGCGGGTTGAATGCTTTGAATGAGTGTTGTTTCTGAAGTAAAAGGAGATGAAAAAGAAGGCAGAATAGATGTCACAACGATCGGAACATTGGTTGTTGTCTCCAAAACAGGTGCAGGTGCCGAAGCCGAGGCCTCGTAGGCCGCCGCCTTCTCCTTGAACACCTGACCTGGGAGAGGTGATGCAGAGTTCTCCGGTCTGTCGCCGGGATGGTAGGTCAAGGTGGGCACAGAAGCATCACCGGTAGGGCCTGGGTCCTTGCTAGCACCGCCGTCCGAGCCATCTCCATAAGAGACTTGGTTACCGCCGGGTAGCTGCTTCATAGGACCAAGAACATCCTCCTTTGCCAAGCTGTCGGGGAGGTTCATCTCGCAAGAGGTTGCCTCACTTTCGCTAATAACGTCAAAGATGGGGCAATCACCGATGAGTCCAGTCTCAGAGGTGCAAATTTCGATGGCCTGCTGGAGGAAGTCTTCATCCCAGCCGGTGATAAAGTCCGCATGGTAACCATAGCCTGACGGGGATTAGCTTCTCCATTCTGTACAGATGTAGACCTGAGACTCACCAGTGGTGTCTCCGTTGGCCAAGACAAATCGGCCAGGTCGGTCGGCGAAAGCATTGGTGTTCCAGATGACCTCATACATGAGGCTGGGCACGCGGACAGGATAACCGTCGGGGCAGGTTCCAGTCATGACCAAGTCAGGGAACGCAACGTGATCCTTGTGGTTGGCGCTGTCGACCGCGTCGCCTCCCTTCCAGCAGGACGGAAACATGATCTCAAGACGGAGGCCATCCTTGCAGTTCGCGTCAAGATACTGCTTGTCGGGCATGTAGTGGCGGTACAGGGTTCCCTCTGGGTCTCGTCCATAGTTCAAGCAGTTGAAACCGAGAGCACGTTGAGCGAGGGTGTCCTGATCAGTCTCGCCCAGAGCTTGCCACGTAGACTTCTCTGGGTCCGGCTTGCTTGGGTCACCCGCCGTGTAGGTTCTTCGTGAGTTTGTACCAGACAACATTCTGAAGCCGGGGGGGAAGGCAGTCACTTTGTCTCCATACAGGAGGTAGTAGCTACAAGTAATTAGCTCCTAGTCCAAACGAGTCTAAAGATAGCAGCGACTATTGAACCAGACAGGTGTAGGTTCTCGGGGGATACTAACGCAAGCATACCGCCCACCTGGGGGACAATCTCAAACTCTCCAGTCTCGCCATCTTGGAAGTACATGGCAGGGTGCCAGTAAGAAGACTTGTCTTGTGTGACTCGGCATGAAGTGCAGTTACCGCCGAGGAGTTCCTCAGTGCTGGAGGTATCGGAAAACCCTGTGCATTGTCAGCCCTCCTCTTTGAGAGCGCATTACTCGCGGTTGCTTGCGCAAAGCGCGCGCAACTTCCATTGCCCCAATATCATCGTCGCAGGTGAGTCGCTTACCTGAAGAACCGTGAATAGAATGCGCATGCATCGAAATCTTGCCGGGGTCAACGATAGGGTCAAGTCGCGCGAGTCCCACGCGACCAGGACACTCCATGCGCCAGAAGGCATGGGCGCCACCGATGAGGCCCGCAGTAACGGCGACGATTGATTTGAGCATGGCGATAACGAGTGCCTTTCAAGCTTGAGGGTTTGTCCGTTCTTGCCCTGAGAGGCAGGGGAATGAAGGAGTGGACGACGCGACAGAGCAGTCTAAAAGAGCGTTGATGTTAGGGATGGGGTTGAGGCGGAGACGAAAGAACGTGGTGAGGGGAAATGAATGAAAGGCGGAGAGGTTCGAAAAGAAGGAAGGTGCCCGGCACTGGCGAGCAGAAAATAGAAACAGCAGGCGCGTCGCCGATATTTGAAGCATCAAACGGAAGGAAGGAAGGAGTGGAGGGCCCGGGGCTTAGACGGAATGCCTGCCAGCTGGCAACGGCTGGCCACTGCGCATTAATAGCCGGGCTGCCAACGCATAAGACCAGGAAAACTCTTGGCCAAGCGCATAGTCCCGCAGAATAAGGTCGGAATAGTGCTTTTCATAGTGTTTTAATGGGATGGGTGAAGTTCAAGTTTGCGAGTTTCAGGTGAGGTCTAGGCGAGGTGTAAGTGAAAGTGGACTCACCGACGATGCCCGTCGTTGGGTTTCTATGTGGGGGAATCTCAGCCAAGTTGACGTTGGCTCTCTTAAGATCCTCAACTTCCTTCTTTTGATCAAATATTGAATCAACAGAAGGAGAAAAAATTTCAGAAAGGGAAATATTGGACCAAAGGGTGCAATGGCTGGGTATGCCTTTATTGCTGTCGATGGTGGCACTGCTCTTGAAGAAAATCCCAGCCCCGCTGAGAATCTGAGACTCAAGATTCCAGAGCGTGGTCAAGACACAGCGTTGAAGTTACTGCCACGCTTTCGGTTCGCGTCACAGGGTCGCGTAGAGTGGGCTAGTCGGCAGCTTATCGGCGTGATAAGTGTCAACGAGAAGAATGCTTTGTTCAATGGCGCCGCTTCCGGTTGTCAAGGCCGAATGTCTCTCCTGGCGTCAATCCGTACAGTCGGTCGTTGTGTCTCAGTATCAAACGTCTGACGCTTCGGGAAGTTTTTGACAATAGTCAGGTGAGTTGAAGATCTTGTTGAAGAAAAGCTGAAGAGTAAAGTCCCGGTCTCGAATGCCGTGGTGTATTGCCGCTCAGCACTGCAGAGCGTCCAGATAGACTTGGAAAGCCGTTAAAGCCAATATAAGCCTTCCGATTTTTGCAACGGCGACGCTAAACGTTTTGCACAACGGATCTGCAAGAGAGAAAAACGGTGAGTCCGCAGATGAAAAGGAGTCGTGTTACGAAAGCAGTCCCTCGGGTTACGGCGTGCGGTAATTGCAATGCAAAGAGATTGGTTTCTGCGCGGCGGATTTTGAAGTTGTCGACTAGTACTCTCACGGAACGAAACGTAAACCAGGATTTTGAGCGATAGAAACGAATGTTCTCAACCGGACAGAATTGCAAGGAATGTGGTTGAGGAGAAGGTAGCTAGGCACCAAAAGGGAGAGAAGGTGAGGTGCCTTTGAAGACAAAGTAAATGAATGGATGAGTCCAGCTCGGGCTCCAAAGGAAGGAATAAAATGGTAGGATTACAACCTAGCCAACAGTGAAGGAATGGATTGCAGAAGAAGATGAGGGCGAACCGAAAGAACGGGAAAGGAAAACGGGAGGTGGGCACAACAAACCGACATCCATGGATCCCATCCCATGTCGCAGCCAGGTCCTGGGGGTGGCTTCTCTTGGCGATGAAGTCAGGCCCATTCTTGGGGGCATTCGCCGCGTCGCAGCCAAGATTGCATTGGTTCCAAGGGTCAACCTACAGGGGTGCTAAAGTGGTCGTGTGTCGGTCGACGAGCGTGATACCGCACCAAGCCCAGCATAGTCCGGCGATCTCGACCAATAGCTCGGGGCAATAGGAGGTCGAGAATACCCGTGCCACGGAGCTGAGGCACGCGATAAATGCAGGTACCAGGCACCTCTGCGCTGGGCTGGCGAATGGAGATGGGCGAGCCGACCTACCGAGATCTCCAGGTCCAGTCTGAATTAGCCCAGTGGTCTGGGGGGCAGGGATCTCAGAGGTTGAGGTGCTACATTCTGTAGTATTGCAGGGGCGAGACTACTCGCAGACGGCGCCAAATGGTCTGGGCTTCCAGCAGTTCTCCTGTCAATCACGGCGGTTGCGCGGCTCTCCAGATTGGAATCTGCGGGATCTTCAGAGTTTGTTGCGAGATGGATCTGTCATGACGATGTTGAGTTGGATATTGATTGGATTCCCTTCGCGTCTCTTGTGGTCGCGCAGACTCCACCACGTGCCCATGTGGCCCGTTTGCAGAAGGAGAATTGCGAAGCCCCCCTCGCACAGCAGTCCAGGCGGACTAGGCCAGTACAAAGGAGACGGCCCATATGTTCCTCTCGGTTAGATCGGTTTCTGTCTTCTCTATCAAGTTTAGCAGGGCCCTTGAGTGGGCTGAGCACCTCTGCTATGACGCTGTCAGGCTGTTTCTGGTTTATTGTTAGACTGCGGGTGGCTGGAGACAGTCTTTGACACCTGAGTCCAGTCAAGGGTCCAAGGGATGGACAGAAGGGAGCCCAATGCCGGGTGGCAAAGCATGAAACCTCCCTAGGTTCGGAGAAAGTGATGAACATGATCTTCAGGGCCCGGCCGTTCATCCTCTTCTGTCCGTTTCTTGTTGCGTTTGTTCCGCAAGAGTTTCAACTCTCCCCTTCCCAGACTTCGGTAGCTGGCAAAATCCCCAGGGGCTGGCATAATGACAAGCAGATGCCTGAAACGGGTTTCATATGGTGGTCGAGCCAATCATAAGTCGCCAGCCTCTCACTGCCAGCACTTCCCTGTCCATCAGTGGGCGTGGCGTTGGTGGCGCCTCGACTTCAATCTGGAGAAGGGAGACCCATGTCGGTGCGTCTAAGTAAAGCCCAACACGAATATCTCTCATCCTTCAAAGCAGAGCTGGAGGAAGATTCCCGGTTGCGAGAATGACCGGTGCGCTATTTTTGTGGATTGGTTAAATATTTCCTGTCGGCTTCTCTTCGCATCCACCAGATCATCACACAGCATCTCGATCAAGGGTCTAGATCGGCATGTATTAAGTGCCCGGGTAGCCCGATAGACATACCGATGCGATATCAATATATATCCTACATTTCAATTACATGTGCAGATACGTATTGAATTTCCTTGATCCCGCTGCAGAAATGCTCTCTCACCGTCAAGTCTTGGCTCTCCAAGTGATACCAACGGAATAAGAACCACGTTTCTCAGTCGCACTCAGCTTCTCCTTTCGTATTCGTGCCACGACTAACAGACTTGACAGCCTAGGGCCTTGGCAGAGATGCCGTATCAAACTTGCCGTCAATGCGGCTGCTGTTTGCTGACGGTCTTGGTGATTTGTCGGTCAGCCAGCGCAGAAGGCAAGCCAAAACTGTTGGCTAGAATGTTGGGCCGCATCTAGCTTGTCCTACGGCCAAGTTGCTGCACAATGTCAGGGATTGGTGTACGACAGCAAATTACAGACTGAAATTTAGGTTGGTTGGTCCAGCGATAAATGAGAAGGATTGCTGACGCGCAAATGTTGAGTAGAGTTGTGATAGAGATGAGAGCTCGTGTTAGAGGAAGCGCCGCCTTAACCGTCACTGTACTCTGGCGTTAGCAACACATGGGTTCCATGGGATAGCGCCTCGCCGGTTGATCTCATCTAATCCAATACCATGTCGTCCACTCTAAAGAGGGCCTTTATGCAGTTGTCTAAATCGGAGTTGGCCGAGCTTGCGTCGAGCGAAGATCTAGGGTAAGTCACTTGGGCGAAACTCGAGAGCGCAAACCCAACGAGCATTCCAGTGATGCCTTTTCTTAAGCACCAATTTGAAGTCAATGCCTACCTATTCAAAATTTCGGCAGAATAAAGTAAAATACTGATGCCTCTTTCATATGGGTGCTGTCGCCTATCTTGCCCTTGAACACATCAGCGGAAAGATGGTTCTGTTTTTTTAAGGTAGAAGTTAACGAGATTAGTTCACTATTTTCAAGACAAGACAAGACAAGACAAGACAAAGATATACACTCTAGGTATGACCATCATGAATGGCCTCTCTCATGAGACAGACACTCAGGCATGCATTCTGGCACTCCAGGCAATGCTCCTCTCAATGATTGCTTGGGGAGATCATGTGATGACCGAGCCACAAGCCAAACACAGCCACAGACGCCCCACATCCGGAAGCGGCCCCTGGGCCGGGGTCTCTCCCACCTCACGAGCACTATCGTTGCGACAACACGTTGACCTTTATCATGATTGATCATTTGCGATAACCTACGAACTTTGTTAAGATGGACGACCTCTCAAGCCTCGATTGGTCCTCCAAGCCAACCGGCGGCCAGCCCAAGCCGCCCGTCATGAACTCGGCCTTTGCAGCGATGCGACCTACACCATCACCTTTGGGCTCGGGAACCAACACGCCTCTGTCCACACAGGGATCTGGATCTGTTGCCCCTAAACCAGCGCTCCCGAAGCCATCGCAGGATAGCTTTAGCAACCTGATGCACTTTGGGCCGGCCAAGACGAAACAGAACCTGAGTCTGGCAGAGCGACAGGCGCAACTCGAGGCTGAGAAGCGCCAGAAGGAAGCGGAGCGGAGGAAGCAGCAGGAGGCCCAGTTTGGCAATGGTCAGTTCTGGGATGCTCTTGGAAGTCGAGGCGCGTCGACGAGCCCTGCGCTGCAACCGCCGGCAGCAGCCCCCAAACCGAAGAGCGACGATGACGATCTCTTTGCCGCCTTTCACAAGGATACCAAGGTCGATAACGCGAGCTACTACCCCCCTCCTCCCGAATCGCAGCGATCGACACCCGCGAATGCTGCGCCGATGAACTTGAGTGACCCAAACGCCTGGAAATCTCCGAGTGGAACAACTGGGTCGAATGAAGGCGCTTTTGGCGTGGAAGATGACGATCCTTTTGGCTTGAACGAGATGAAGCCGGTCCCGATTTCTGCGCCTGTGCCGCAAAATGACGATGATGACTTCTTGGGAGATCTGGGTCGCCCTGTTGAGGAGGTACGGCGCGAGCAGGAGGCGAAGCGACCTCAGCCAGAACCTGGAAAGCCGATTGAAGACGACGACGACTCAAGCTCCCCAGAGGAGTCTGCTCCCCAGGCCCGAGAGCAGTTCCCCGAGCGACAGCCCCGGCTCAACAAAGATCCCTTTGATAGAGCGGTTGCGCAGTTGGTGGACTATGGATTTTCCGCCGAGGACTCTCGTCGCGCTCTGGTTGAAAGTGGTTCTGGATACAATGCTCAAGCTGCTGTGAACTGGCTTTTGGATGAGGCACACCGCAAATCTAAGGAACAAGCGCAAGGGAAGACCTCTTCTGGGAGTTCGAGTCGCGCCGGAAGTCAGGCTCCAAGGAGTAATGACAGGTCGCCGGCCAGGGGAGAGCAAGACCTGGGCAAGACGGCTGCTGCGATGGGTAACAGTCTGTTCAAGACAGCCAACTCTCTCTGGAAGACTGGTCAGAAGAAGATGCAGCAGGCTGTTGCAGACTTCCAGCATGAAGGCGACCCTAGCCAACCTAAGTGGATGCGGGAGGCTCAACAATCCAGAGCACAAGGACCAGGCAAGGCGAGGGCAGACGCTACGGACGAAGCGCTCATGCTTGAGAGTGGTGGTCGTCCGCCACCTCGCCGCACCGCTAGCCGCCCTGCTGAGCAGAGAGCCTCTCCTCAACCAACATCTCGAGGACAGTCGCCTGCTCACTCTGCGGGCAGCCGTGCTAGCCCTGCGCCTCGATGGCAGCAGCAAGCCCAGCCTCCTCCAGCAGGGTTGGACTCCAGGTCTCGACTTAACCGGCTGGCAGCTGATGACGATAGCTTCTCGACTTATAGCAGCCCTAATAGGAGAAAGAAGGCTGCATCGCCGGCACCAGCACCAGCACCAGCTCCCAAGCCTGCCGAGCCTGAGCCTGATTTGCTCTTCAACTCCCAGGCAGTCAAACCTTCACTTCGTTCGAGACCAGCTCAGCAATCCCCTCAACCAACCCCAACCCCACAAGCCAAGCGACCATCCCCTCCAGCTTCAAGACCTTCTCCCCGACCTGCTCGAGAGATTCCTTCTATCAGCCCTGTTTCACTGCAGACTTCAACACAGCACCGACTCCAAGGAACAGCTCACTTCAAGCGTGGTGACTACGCGGCCGCTCACTCATCATACTCTTCCTCGCTGTCGGCCGTCCCCCCGACTCACCCTCTTGCCATTCTTCTCCTTACCAACCGTGCCTTGACGGCTCTCAAAACCGGAGAGCCCAAGCAAGCTGTTGATGATGCTGACAGTGCGCTGAAGCTCATTGGACCTGGTCTTGGTCAAGGAGAGACAGTCGCTGTCAAGAACGAGAGTGGGGTTGATGAGAATCGGGACATGAAGGATCTCTATGGTAAGGCTTTGAGCCGGAAGGCCGAAGCTCTTGAACAAATGGAGAAATGGAGAGATGCTAGTGTAGTCTGGCAGACGTGTGTCGAGGGTGGTGTTGGCGGTGCCAATGCTATCAAGGGACGTCAACGATGCCAGAACGCACTCGCTCCCAAGCCTAAGCCAACGCCTAAGCCTGCGGCAGCGAAGCCTCGACCTCGGCCGTCAGCGTCTGCTAGCCTTGGGCCCCAGAAGAGTTCTGAGGCTGTCACTCGCCTGCGTGAAGCAAACGAGGCTGCGGCTCGAGAGGATGACGAGAAGTTTGTGCTCTCGGAGAAGGTGGACGCCAAGATCTCTACCTGGCGTGACGGAAAGCGAGACAACCTGCGGGCACTTATTGCCAGTCTCGACACTGTCCTTTGGGAGGGTAGCGGGTGGAAGAAGGTGGGCTTGCACGAGTTGGTTATGGCCAACAAGGTCAAGATCAATTATATGAAAGCAATTGCAAAGACACACCCCGACAAGGTAAGTCCCTTTACTCTATCCTTGGAACGTCGTTCTGACATATTTAGCTTCCGCAAGACGCAAGCACCGAGGTAAGGTTGATTGCTGGCTTAGTGTTTAGTACATTGAACGAGAGCTGGGATAAGTTCAAGGCAGACAATGGGCTGTGAGCGATTATGCATGAGACGAGCATGAAGTAGCGGTGTTTGTAGAGCGTTGATCACGATAGAAGCATGCCTTGGGAGGGACGAGTATATGAATGTTGATTTAAGCGGCCATGCCACTGCCGAACACCATGCTATGTATATGTATTTATGCCATTTCCCCAACGTAGAATTATGCGCCAATACTCCTGTTGATATCCTTGTTTAAAGTCCAAGCATCCTCCGCACTCCTTCGCGGACCTTGTTTTCGTAGTCGCCGCGGCGCTCACGCCACATCTTGGCGGCCTCGACATTGGCGGGACTTTCGTCGTTGGGCTCGGCTAGCATACTCATGACGGAGATGAGGATCTTTTCGACCGACTGGATGGGGGACCAACGCTCGGAGGCGTGCTCGTAGTGGTTGGGGTCGTCACCGGGAGGGTGGAGGATGGAGATGCAGACTAGGCCGCTGGGGTACACTAGACAGATATCAGAACTGAGAAAAGAATTGCGACTGCCTTTGAGTTGTGCTTACCGTTCGGGTGCCACACGTCGGCGAGGAACTTCATAGATGGCGGGGCAAGCGGGTAGTCCTTGGGGAACTTGAGCTCTGCGGGAAAGACGCCGCCTTCGAACGGCGTGCCCTCGGGACCCTGGATCAGACACTCCCAGTGAAGGAGGTCATCCTCGGAGATGGGACCGGCTGTGATGCCCTCGGGAGGGTTGTTGGTGAGCGCGCGATACTCTTGGAGAAGGCGGCGGTGGGCGGTGGACGTCATGATGCGGGGGCTACTTCCAGCGGAAGAGGTCGGGTTTAGAGGATGGAAGTGGGAGAATAGCCGCGATCAAGAATAAGAGTGCGGTTATCAACAGACACCCTTGGGATACGGACAAGAAGAGAATCGGACAACTTTAAGGTCGAGGATGCGGCGTCGGAGGAGGTGGAGGGAAGCACCACGGCTAGTGGGGCACCCGGCATCCGGAGGATCCACCCGATAAGCCCCACACATTCACCAGCACATGGATATCCGGCAAGTTGACACGAAGCATAAAAGTGAAGTGATCACGGCATGAATGAATGGAAGGGTTATGAAAAGAAAGACAACTGCCGAGGCAAAACAATAAAAAAAAACGCTGAAAAATGCAAAAGATAAACTCCGATACGGGGAATTGAACCCCGGTCCCCGCGGCACGTTTCCGAGATGAAAACGCGGTATGATAACCACTACACTATATCGGACTTGGTTGAATGCAGGGCTTCATAATTGGGTACATGTGCAGCGGTATTTCCAGGGCGGAAGGAGGCTGATGAGTATCGTCGGCCTCTGGGAGAGCACTAGACGGCTCACATTTCGCGTTCTGCATGACGTGTGCTGGGGGCATTGGTAACGATGAGCATGGTGAAGAAATACCCTTGCGGCAATGCGATGGATGGGGTGAATGGACCCGGCCAGTTGTGTAACCCGATAGCATGTTGATATCGGCAGCTGCCGGCGCACTGCCAAGTGGATTTGTCAGTTTATTGCCATCCTCAATCAAGTCAAGGAAGAAAGAATGGCTTACAGCGTGTATGAGAGGAATAAGGGAATCTCTTATAACATAGAACTTGCTAGAATGTGCGCAACCTTGGATGCTGCGGTTGCCCGTCGGGATCTACTAGGCGTTGGTTACACTCGGAGTTTGCGACACAAACGATATAACCCTGGCAAGATACAAACTGATTTCTCTAGTATAGAGGCTTGTAGAAAATGAAGAGGACCCTTGTTTCAGTTTCTCTAGTGACCGTGGAACACTCTAGAGCGTAGCCGTCGAAGGTATTGTGGAGGACGGGACATGGAGAGCCATCTTGACGTGGCGTGGCCTGTTCCGTATTAAACTAGCAAGATCAGAGGAATTCATGTTACAGGGGTACTCAGTTGTAAAGGAACCCTTTTCCATACACTTGCGTGGGACAAATCCAAGACCGGCCATCTCATACCTCTTCCCCCAACAGACCAATTCGATCCTCTAAATCTCTTCCAACGTGTACTTATTGTTTCCCCATAGAGAGGCATATTTGCTTTAAGAGAACTTATTATTATAATCTAGCCGTAAACACATACTAACCTGCTGTCTCCCTTTTAAATGATCTAAAAGCACAATGTGTTTGTCGATGGTGCAGGTTAGCATCACTTGGGGCCTTGACTACCACGATCCATCTCCTTACAGGCTTGACCAAACGATGTTGACGTACGAATTGTATATTAGATATGGAGCTCAGTCTTATAGTCTATGAACATTGACCCTTGCAACGGCGTCTCTTCAAAGCTCCCCATCGTCGCTCTTTCACCACCCTCACCACCCATCAGCACTGTGTCTAGCCAACATCATCTGTCTCTGAGACATCTCAAGTAGCTTGCCACTATCAATTCCTGTATACCTAGGCCCAGGCAACTGAAAGAGACCGAGGTTCTTACAATCCAACAGCAAGAGCCGACATTGGCCGCAGCTTAATCTCACAAAAGTCGTGACGTAACAAGCGGCTGAGCCCGCTCACTTGCCCCTGATCAAACTCGGCCCCAATCTCGATCAGAACCTTTTTTTTCTCAATGGCGTTTCTGAACTTTGCCATGAAGGGAACAACGACGCAACTGGACCAATTGGTTTGATTGTCTCACGTGGGGAACGCCTTCTCCCCCGCAAATGTCCGCATCGTAGCGTCATTGACGTCACCAGCCGGAGCTTTGTTCCTGAGCTTGAGGAACTGTGCTTGTTTATTTGTCGTCATGGTGAAGTACGTCATGTCAATTGGGAATGAGCAAACATTCATAATGTACAAGGTGCCGGCTTTGTTTATCTTGTTTGTTTCTCATCATCTTCAACTCCTTCTTTCTCCGTCAATTGACCTTGATCTTCACCCAACCACCCCTTCATTAAACTCGACCTCTTTCATTCCTCTTCTTAAATCGACATCATGATCCCCGCTCGCCCTCTTATTCGATCCAGCCTCCCTCGGGCGGCACGCTCTGTCCGCCCCCCTCGCCGTCAACAAATTCGTTTTCAATCGACTTCCACAAGCAGTGCCACAAGCAACAACACGCACCTCGCAGCTGGCATAGCTGGAGGCGTTGTCGGCTCTGCCATTTTCTACGGCGCCTATTCCTTCACTCCGGCTGGACGAACTGCCTCAAAGCTCAACAAGGCCGCAAAGGAGGCTGAGAAGAAGTACGAAGTCGCCGCGAAGAAGCTGCAGGAAAAGACTCCCACTGCCGAGCAGGCTGTCAATCACATCAAGGAGTTTGCCTACTCATACGTCGGATGGATTCCTGGTGGTCGCGCATATGTCGACGCTGCTTTCAACGACTGGGACAAGGTCCGCGAGAATAACAAGGATGAGGCCGACAAGCTTGTTAACGACGCCTACAAACAATTCCAGGATCTTTCCAAGTCCGGCCTAAGTCTTGAAACCGCGTACAAGGCCTACGATGTCCTCGCCGACCTCTCCAAGAAAATCGCCAACCTCACCGGTGACGCCATCAGCGACATCATCGACAACCACCCCCAAGTCAAGGAGAAGCTCGGCGGAAACGTCGACCAGCTGAAGGAGCTTGGCGAGCGGTACGGTCCCGAGGCGAAGAAGCAGGTGGACGAGACCTGGAAGCAGGTCAAGGATATCTTTGCTGGAGGATTTGGCGCCAGCAGCATAGACAAGGCGCGAAAGCTCATCGAGGAAAAGGTCGAGCAGGTCAAGAAACTGGGTGACGAGGCATGGAAGAAGGGTCTTGAGGAGGCTAAACCCTACCTCGACAAGAACCCCAAGGTCAAGGAGCTCCTTGAGAAGAACGCCGACGCCCTCAAGCAAGGCAATGCCAAGGAGATTTTTGACAAGGTCAAGTCAGCCGTCGACTCTGGCGATCTAGGCGGTCTGGAGAAGTACGTCAAGGACGCGACTGAAAAGGTCAAGTCCAAGGGCTCAGAGCTAGCAGATGGATGGGTAGATCTGGACAAGTACGTCAAGCAGATTCCTCAGGGTGAGGATGTCCTGAACAAGCTGCAGCAGCTGGGTGAGGTGGCAGAGAAGCACAAGGAGGAGGGAGAGAAGCTCTTCCAGGAGACTGTTGAAGAGCTGAGACATGTTCTCGAGAAGAAGTCTGAGAAGGCTCAGGAGATTGCGGACAAGGCTAAGAAGGAGGCCAAGTAAAGGTGCAATCTTGTATTTTAGTATTCCTATCATGATATCCTATTAATGGTTAATTCAAAAATGCATCTCTTACTAGGATAATTTCTACTGATACTAGAGGGGCAGTCGAGTCTTTGAACAACGTGTCGAAATTGCCTCTTAGATGGATAAGAATACTTCCTTGGGCGAAGCAGTGGAAAGGGGCCCCCCCCGATGGCGATGATGTATCACAGCCTGCTCCAGGGAAGGCGAGAATCACTCTGATAGACAGTTCTCTTTCAAGTCAATATGGGCACTAGGGAAATACGGCAATTCAATGGGAACGAGAAGGGAATTTTCAGCTGTCCACTCTTGGTGTTGCCATGGTAATGTGGAAATTTGTCAAGAAACGAAACTATCGATGGCGTTCAATAGTCTGGCGGTTTGTCCCACATGGCTGTCATTTCCCTATAGCCAAGAACGAAAGGATTCTTATAGACATGGGTAATTAGAAAGTAATAAGACAGCAAAATGATCATTAAACTAATACGAGCAGAAGTTCGTTGTCGTAACATCCTCAACGAGTTGGTGTGTGGCTGCGAACCCTTCTGCAAGGAAGCAGTTTCAAGTTACGACATAAATAACTTGGCGATATGAACACCAAAGGTAGTGGAATGTGCCAAGCTCGTTGAACTCGAATTATTGCTTCTTCAAAAGCCACTGCCCTGCTATCAAAATTTTTATTTAGTGATGACTCTTCATGGCCCCCACTGAGATGTTGAAGAACAAGGTCATTCTCATTCCCTCCAAACCCTCTCTAGACATTCCTCCTTCAGCGACTGCATCAAGGGCTGTACTTCAAGCCCCCACGACCAATCCGTCGACCATTAAGGAAATAGTACTGCAAGTTGGCAACAACAGAAGCAACCAAGCCAACAGACACAACAGCAACGATAACAGTCCAGCCAGTCTCATACAGAGGCGCATCCTTTTGCTGGAATAACTGGCTTCCGATGATGCCGGATGCGTTGGCCGACATGATGAGGATGGCCATGGTGATGGATCGCTCGCCTGCGGTTCCAGCGTTGAGGGCCATCCAGGAGCCGTTGAGAGGGTCTAAAGGGGATTGATTGTTAGTCTTTCTTTGAGAGAGTGGTTCCTGTGGTTGGACTTACGCCATTGCCAGCCGAAGCTGAGGGTGCAAGTCAAGAGGGCGAATCTCTTGTGTCCATCAGTTGACTTGATGAGAAGACGATCTCCGATCTATCTCAAATTAGACAAGCCCAATAAAGCTTTCTGGGAAGTTAACATACCGCAAAGGCCCAAAAAATGAAAATGCCGAGCGTCACCAAGGGACCACGCATCCGAAGCTTGTCACTATCACCAGTCAGCTCGTCTCTTTACAAACACACACTCATATACGTACCCAAGGTAACCCCAAAGCAGATTGCTAAGAATGAGAATCCAACCACCAATAGAAACAAGAGCATTGGACTTGAGTCTCTCATATCCAAAAGACCTAACAAGAGTAGGCGAGTAAGAACCCATAGTGTTGGCCGGAGCAAGACCCGCGATGGTAAGAATGACGTGGGCAATAAGTTTCCAGTTGGTCAACTAGACAAATTAGAAGCTTAAAGTTTAATAGGATATGAATGGACGTACCACATTCTTGAACTCTTGCTTCGTGATCTGGGGCTTGACGTGGATCTTGGAAGGATCGTCAAGCAGGATTCGCTTGGTTAGAATTCTTGCCTCGTCTTCGGTGAAGAGACGGATCTTTAGGAGGGAGACGGGGTTGTAGGTGCTGTCTGGGAAGAGAGATAGGAAGATGAGTCCAGTAAGAATGGTGAAGATGCCCTCGAGCTGTTACTTGTTAGTTGATGCTTGAAATGGTGAATTTGAATCAAGAACTCACAATGAATAACCATTGCCAACCCGCAAGTCCGGCAATGCCTCGCATGTGCAGACTATCATGTCGAATTAGCGAGTCATCTGAAGAGATGCTACATTTAACTACTCACATGCCGTACGCAATAAGGCCAGATGAAGCTGAAGCAATCATGTTTCCGAGAAAGTACCAAGAGAATCGCTTGCTAGTCTCATCCTTCTTGTACCATCGAGTGATGGTGTACAGACCAGCAGGGATAAAACCAGCTTCGCAGAGACTGTTCATGGAGACTAAGTCATTGTATCAAAGGGAATAGAGAGGAAATAACTTACCCAAGGAGAAGCCGAGTCGAGAGGAACGCAGCGAGGCCCTTCTGAAAAGCTTGAAATGTGGCAACGAGACCCCTAGAGAAGAGTTAAAGATAGTGTGTCAAGAGTCTGGAGAAAGTGGTACTCACCATGCCAAAATCTGAGAGCCAATCCACTTGGATGGCCCAAGACGGTATAGAATAACGTTGCTGGGAATCTATAAACGTTAGACGACAAGATCAAAGTATGGGATGGAGAGAACTGACTTCTAGAAGAACGATTCCTAGAGATAGGAGCTGTTGGCCAACATTGAACTGATTCTGTGTGATGCCCACATCCTCAAAGAAGAAGTCTGTAAGCGCATTTCCACTATGATCAAGTTAGAAGCTTGTATATGATAAACCAGTAGTTGATTCAACATACATGTTTCCTCGGTCTAGTTGAAGGGCAAAGAATCCTAGGATCAGAAGCGGCATGACTGTTCTATCGATCCTAACGGACAACAGAGATTAGAAAAAGAGAAGTGATCAATTGACAGAAGCCTTACTTTCGGACCAATCTCTTCTCCTCTGCCTCAGTCCAGTCAACTTCAATCGCGTCAACATCGCTGTTACTTCCGCTGTTCTGGCTGCTGACAACAGCCTCGTCGATATGTTTCTCCATCTGTGGTAAGGAACTGATCTCGGTTCTGTCCAAGTTGAAAGGAGATATCCTGAATGATGATGGACATGTTACTCGAGGGACATCTCCCTCTTCTTATCCCCAAGGACCATCGCCCACATCGCGACGACCCGCGGAACCAACCCCAAGCTAATCCCCATTAACGAATAGTTTCGTGGGACAAATTCGCAGAGTTCGGGGATTTGTGGAGTATATGCCATCTAGTCTCGCAGTCACGCAATCGACAAGAGGAAACCCCCCGGCCTTTACATTCCCATCGCTTCCCATTTGTGAAACCTCGTTGGGACATTATCTCCTAGCGTGATGCTGCACTGTCATGTAAGCGGCTGGGCAAATCGTGCGGCAGTCTTGCACAATAGTCTAGACCTTTCGTTGGACTCGGTGTAGCTTCACCGTCTGCTCGGTACTAGACGCTCCCTACGCCATTCGAAGCGATTGAGCAAGCCCAATCTGGATTTTCAGCTTTAGATTTAGAGTCGTACATGTCCCTAGTTTCCTTGTCTGAACTTGTACTGACCTGTCTGAATCCGCGCTGATTCCTCAGCCTCGGTAATGTCCCATGCTTCCTAATCACAGGGTTTATATCACGACATTTGCATGAGACTTGTAACTCCTCGGGATTGCGAGCTCGACTTTTGTCATGTTAATCGTGCCGATATCCGAGCTGAAAATGTGATAACCCAAAGGAAAAAAAATCGTGCTCAATTCGCCCCAAGTCCACGAAATGGAAGCCATCATCAGTCAATTGCTCATGTCCTCAGTCGCTTTTCTTGCCTCTAAACTCTTCCTTGTATCTACACCAGCATCACGCCTATAATTGATCTTTACATCTACAAAAGACCCTTGGCCTTGAGATCATCGTGGGCCTTCTTCTGTCGATCCCACTGCTTCTTCAATCCCTTCAGTTGACTCTTGGGCACATCGCTGCCGTCCTTCATCTTTGTTGGCAATCCTTGCTCATCCCAAGCGCTGTACCTCTCGTCGCTCTTGAACATCTCCTCAGGCGGCACCTTAGCCTTTTCTCGGGCCTCCAGCTCAGCCTTTTCCCGGGCAAGTCGGGCTTCTTCCTTCTTTCGAGCCTTCTCGGCGGCTTGAGCGGCCTTCTCTTCACGAGCGGCAATCAGCTCAGCAGCAGGGACGAACTTGATCAGAGAAGCCTGGTTGTCCGGCCGATCATCCAGATAGACACCAACGTTGGTGAGATCCTCGTCACGGATGCGATCTGTCAGAGCAAGAATTGCCTTCTTGGTCTGAGGAGATTGGCTGGAGACGATTCGACGAAGCTCATCTCGGAGCTTGGACACGGCGCGAAGGTAGGGTAGTGCCAGCTGCTCAGGATCGCGCGAGCCACTCGAAGCGATCGAATCGAACTCGGTAGTGGGATCCTGCTCAAGCAGTGCAGTGATAGCCTCGTTCTCCAGGGCCAGTTCGGAAACGTCCGACTTGACCTTGGCAAAGGCCTCTGCGTATGGCTGCACAGCCGTTTTGGGCTCGACGTCCGCGGCAATGACTGTCGCCCAGCCAAGACCGTCATATGGAGCTGTCGCATTGGCGTCGAGACCAAAGATGCCAACAACCTTGGTGATCCATCGAGCAATCGTCTCGAGAGTCGCAAGGTCGGCGTCCTTGTTGTCCCTCAGGTGAACGTTGGCCGTGTTGACCAGCTTGAGAATGACAGACATGGCTCGCGGTGTGTCGAAAGAGTTAGTCAGAGCAGCCTCAAACTCTTGCTTAGCCTGCTCAAGCTCAGCCAGGAGACCCTCAGTTGGCTTGGCGTCTTCGTTGATAGACAGCGACTTGACGCCGCTCGAGATACCAGCCTCCGCAAGCAGAGCCTTGACGTTGATGAAGAAGTTCTGTATGCGTTAGCAAGGCTCAACTATACAGTACTTTACAAACTTACGCTGATAGTAGACTCCCAGTTGTCAGCCTGCAATCGCATATCGGGCGAGATTTCAACTCCATCGTTCCATCGGCCCATCAAGAAGACGATTCGCATGCCTCGGGGGGAGTAATTCGTAGCAAGCGCATCCTGAATAGTCTGGAAGTTCTTCAGGGACTTGGACATCTTGGAACCAGAGATGGATAGGTGACCCATGTGAAGGAAGTAGTTGACCCAGGTGTGCTCGCCCTTACTGTGCTCGCAGAAGTAGGCCTCACTCTGGGCCAGCTCATTGTCGTGGTGAGGGAAAGCCAGATCAATACCACCAGAGTGGATATCCATCTGGGAGCCCAGAACATCAGAGGCCATCACCGAGCACTCAATGTGCCATCCAGGACGACCATTGCCCCAGGGACTGGGCCAGTAAGGCTCACCGGCCTTGGACTTCTTCCACAAAGCAAAGTCGCCTGGGTTCTTCTTCCCACCAAGGTTCTTGGAAAGGGATCCCTCGCCCTCCTCCTGAAGAGACTTGTCGTTTCGGTTGTCGGGCCGCAATCGCGCATAGGTGTTACCCGCCTTCTCAAAAGCGGAAATATCAAAGTAGACAGATCCCTCGGCCTCATATGCGAATCCCTTGTCAACAATTCTCTCGACAAACTTGGCGATCTGGGGAACGTATTCGGTGACACGGGTGATGACGTTGGGCCTGAGAACGTTCAAAGCATCCATATCCTCCATAAACAGAGCCTCCATGCTCTGGGTAAGATCGGTGAACATGGTCTGATCGCTAGTGTCGATAGTCTCCTTGTAAAGGGAGTCGAGGTAGGGAAGAAGAATCTCGTCGGCGCCAGGGAAGATCTCGCCGGTAGTGATGGAATCGGCAGCGGCTGTCATGTTGCTGAGGTGCATCTTGACCTTGGCCTCGTCGTCTCCAGGCTTGCCCTCTCCAGAGATGGTTCCACCAGCAAGCACTCCTCCATATCCGGCCTCTCTCCGCTGGGCATAGTTGGTCGCATCGAGGTCCTCTCCGTCGTTAAGAAGTAGAGGCAAGCTGCTCTTGGCGTATGCGCGGAAGGCGGCGAGGGCAAGCTCCCGGAGTTCGTCCTTGGAGTAGGTCTTGTTCTTTTCGAGTTCAAGCAAACGTTGTCGTCGAGCCTTGATAATGATCTACTTGCGGTTTAGACAAAGTCGCAGGCCCCTCAGCAGCTCCTCATCCATACCTTGTCGTCAATGTCGGTAATATTCATGACAAAGTTGACCTCGAAGCCAAAGTAGTGCTGCAGAATACGGCGGATAATGTCGGTCGACACATAGTTGCGCGCGTGACCCAGATGACTCTTGTCGTACACGGTCGGACCGCAAGCGTACCAAGCAACCTTTCCCTTCTCGATAGGGACAAAGGGGACTGGAGCGCCCGGGTTGAGCGAGTTGTAGAGCTTCAGCGACTCCATGGTGGTGGTGCTGAAGCTTGGGCGGGACGAGTACGATCGATGGAGGGGTCGAAATCGGAACAATGGAGGGGAGATTCTTGCCAAGGAACGAAGGCGATATATATTCATCCAGACGCTAAAAGGAGAAGGAGAAGCGAAAGGAAGAGAAAGGGGTATCGTGAGAGAAGAGAAGAGGATGGGAGGACAAGTATCAAATATCGAAGTACCTTGAGTCACCTTCTAGGAACGAACGAGTCAAAGGGAGAGAAAGACGCCATCAATCAAATTTCGAGGACCCCTCCTTCACTGGCCTGAGCTACAGGGGATAGCACCTCACTTACAGGGATGGAGCGCTCTGGAACCCATAGTGGCATCCCCCGCCAAGCACCATTGTGCAGCCTCGCCAATAGTCCACTTTAGCGCATTGGCTCAGTGCCCCTCACTGGATTTATAGTGGGGCAACTATGATCATTTTCAGCCTCGCGCTGTTCATCTCAAAATATTTTCTTGCCTTGTCGTGGCCAAGGTCCTCTCTTTGACATATCAAATTAATATCACAGCCACGCACGAGGCTGCAATCGCGACAATGGCACAACCTTCTCCTTTCCTCGAACCAGGAAACGTAACAAGCCCTGGAAACCTCGCGATCATCTTACTCTCCCGCGACAATCTTCAGCCCATCACTCTCGAGCAGTCAACAGGAGCTGTCGATGGCTACCTTGAAGGCGCAACATTGAACACCCGCTTCGGGTCGTTCCCTCACTCAACACTTCTAAATATCCCTTGGGGATCCCAAGTTCGCGCTTCGGCCGTTGATACGGGTTCAAGAGGGCGTAAGCGACGTCGAGAAGCCACCGACGAGGACACACCAACGACGACTGGCCCAGACGATGATGTCGCGGACGCAAAGAGCAAGCAAGTCAAGAAGGCGGTCACTGCTTCCAGTGGCTTCATTCATATCTTGCGACCAACTCCTGAGCTCTGGACGAGCAGTTTACCTCACCGAACCCAGGTTGTGTACACCCCCGATTACAGCTATATCCTGCAACGAATTCGAGCGGTGCCTGGTACTCGAATTATTGAAGCGGGAGCTGGAAGCGGCAGCTTCACGCATGCATCTGCGAGAGCCGTGTACAGTGGCTACCCAAAGGATGAGGACGACGTGAGGGGCAAGGTCTTCAGTTTTGAGTACCACGAGCCACGGTATAACAAAATGCAGGAGGAGATTCATAATCACAAACTGGATGGGATTGTGAAGCTTTCACATCGAGATGTCTACAACGAAGGATTCCTCGTCGACGGCAAATCTCCCCGCGCCAACGCCGTCTTCCTCGACCTACCAGCTCCATGGGAAGCCCTGCACCACCTCTCACGGCAGAGACCCGACAAGGCGAGCAAGGACGGAGATGCCGAAACACCAGAATGGGTTTCACCTCTGGATCCTAAAAAGTCTGTCCACATCTGCACCTTCTCTCCCTGCATAGAGCAAGTTACACGGACGATAGAGGAGATGAGACTCTTGGGTTGGACTGACATCGACATGGTCGAAATCTCACATCGACGATTCAACGTGGTGCGTGAGCGCATCGGAGCGAATCTCCCCAACGAGAGAGGAAACATTCTGGCTCCTGCGGACGTGACGGAGGCGGTTGAGAGACTCAAGGAAATCAACCGCAAGACAAAGGAATTCCACAAGGCGCAGCTTCAGACAGCAAACGGAGATGGCGACTCGTCGGCAATGGACGTCGACACGCCGGCGTCTGCACCCAAATCCAACGGACAGCAGGAGGATTCAAAGCCGTGGATGCACGGCAAGCTCTACCACCGGCCCGAGACGGATCTCAAAACCCACACGTCTTACCTCACGTTTGCGGTGCTGCCGCGCGAATGGACCGAGGAGGACGAGGCGGCTGCGTGGGAGAAGTGGCCATGCGGAAAGGAGGGCGGAGTCATTGGTAGCCTCAACAAGCAGGCTCGGAAACAGCAGACGAGGGAGAAGCTGGCGGCCAAGAAGAAGCGCAAGCAAGGAAATGATACCCAAGCAGCAGTGGCAGCAGCAGCAGTGGGAGAGACGGAGGACAAGACAGAGACACAATAATACCTACGCTGGTCTACTCGAGAGCGGATTGCTTATCGGTACCACTTCTTGTTCGACCCAAGTGATCCTTTTCCTTCATCCCAATCAGTCATCGCCAACAGTGTGACTGTGATTGTCTATCACGCAGTTCCGTTTTACGGACCTACGGATTTGTTGTCTGTTCTTGTAAGCGCCCTGGTTACACGGCTGGCCCCCCCTACCCCAACATCCATCTCACTCCAACTCGGCACGCATACGCATCAGTGGAACGCGCAGTCTCGTCTTAGAAGGCCGTAATGCCCAAATGCCAAATCGAGGCAACTTACTAGGCGGCCTCAGCCCACAGCTTTCGCCAAATCAGGACCCTCGCAGGCCTTCCCCAACCCTTCAATTGGGCAGTCGGATGCAAGGACACCTGTTCGACGCTGTCATGTCGGGCTTCGATGGGCTCCTCAAAATTTCCTCAGCCAAATGGTGTTGCCAGTACATGGGTCAGCCTGCCCGCACGCTTGCCGGCGCTCCCCCAATCATTGGAAACCTACCGCTGATGGTTCGACCATGACGGTGTTCCTGGACACACGAGAGGCTGCCTTGTGTGCCTCGACTTGCATACGGGCTTCCTCGGCGGCGCCAGGGGGGGATCCGACAGTGAGGCTGTCGGCATTGTAATAGGGCCATCCAATGCCTTTTGGTTGTAAATCCTCCATACCCGTCGCTGAGCTGCAGTTGTTTTGATGCAGGCTCCCATTGCGCTGAGACTTGATGGGCACCACCCCCGCGGGCTTATATCTCAACAACGCATCCTCGCTCGCGTGTGCGCCGCCTGGTGCTCGCCACATTTTCTCCATCACCCTGCTATTTACCAGGGAAAAATAAACATTAATTGCCCTAGGCCAGTTTGATCCGTTACCCGAAAACTGACCATGAGTGAGGCGAACGAACCTAGACGACGTCGGAGGCATAGACTCGATGCGCCGCCGCCCAAAGCCCAAGCAGTCACAGCATTGAAGCCTCCAGCCGCGGGAGGATTCAGAGGCACTCCTACTACCCAATGGTCCGAATGGGTTCTCCATGCCTCGGGATCGTACTACTACCGAGCGCGTTACATCTCCTACGAGGAGACGGCGAGGGTGATACTCGACGGCAGAAACTCCATCATCTCGGACAATGTCGGCGGATACATCCACTACCAGTTCATGGGCTTCAACGATGCCTTGATGCGCAGCCAATACACCACGCCAACACAAACTCCAGAGCTGTCGACATGCTCAGGGACGACGCCCACGAGCGTCGAACCCTCGCCGTTCCAACCACTCCCGAGGATCCAGTACAAGGAGTACGTGGATGATGGCAAGATGCTGATGAGCGGCGCATTATTACCGCCCAAGCCCGACAACACGTACGGAAAAGCGCTCGTGGCGTCTAAACCAAGAATATCAAGACGCAAGCACCATCAACAGCAACAGCAACAACCTGCCGTGCCAAAGAAGAAGGAGAGGAAGAAGTTGGAGGTGGACAAGAGGCAGATGAATTCGAATGTCAAGGTGAGCAAGTGGTTAGATTCCTTGTAAAGCGAGTAGTAGTCTGGATGTTGTTCTTGTAGTAGTGTAGTGTATTATTGTATTATTGATGACTTGCGGGGTTGAGGGATTTCATTTGGCGGTTTTGATTATACAGTTACAATTCACATTGGAAGTTATACCCAGGATTCAATAACAAGGAATATCAGGCTCTCCACCTGAAGCTGTCATGAAGCATGCCCAACTCGTGAGATTGTTAGGCACTGTGCATCACCAAAGCATTAAGCCAATGCGCACAGTGCCAGAACTAAAAAGCGCATTTTCTCGGCCCGGATAAACATTCCTCCACCTACCACTCCCTCACCACCAAGCCTCGCCAATTTTCACGATATCCCAAGCTCCAGCTCAGCCTCGGCCTCCTCAGATACACCAACTCTCGAGTCAAACACCCCCCCACCGCAACCATGACGTCCACAATCGGTATCCCTATCAAGCTTCTCAACGAGGCGCAGGTTCGTACACTTTCTGCGCAACTCCTCTTTAGAGTCCAATGAAGCTAATAATCTCTTTGGTACAGGGCCACATTGTTACTCTTGAAATCACCTCTGGTCAGACCTACCGCGGCAAGCTCCTCGATGGTACGTCCTACACCTCGCTCCTTGGACAAATCTACTAGGCACTTTTTACTAACACGCGCGCAGCCGAGGACAACATGAACGTCCAGCTCAAGGACATCACCGTCACCGCCCGCGACGGCCGCGTCTCCCACCTCGACCAGGTCTACATCCGTGGCTCCCACGTGCGCTTCTTCATCGTCCCCGACATGCTCCGTAACGCGCCCATGTTCCGCAGCCGAAACGTCCGTGGCCGTGGTGTCGGTCTCGCCCGAGGTCGCGCGACCGTCAGTCGAGCGCGCGCAGGCGGTCGAGGACGGTAGACGTTTAATGGAGGGGTATACATACACACCAGCGGCGCGGCGGGTGGCATGTGCTTGGCGTTCAGGTTATTTGGGTTCTCTTTTGCAAAATGAACAATGGCTGTGGAAGTGAAGACAGGCTCAGGTGCGATACCAGTCTAGAAGGAGGACATGCAATGGGAGAGAGGGAAAGCCTGGTTCTTGGGATAAACCCCAAGGTAGAGAGGTGGTTGTCGAGATTGAGTAGATAACAAAAAAGAAGGCGTCCGTTACGCCTGGTATCTCGCCACCATCTATCAGCACATATGCTCATGATGCCTTTCACTTGCTTTTTATAATGTACACGATCCACTACTTCATACGGTCAAGGGCGTCTGATGCCTTTGTCATCAGATGCCTAACCTCATTCAAGACCTTGTTCGCCTCATCGTCATCTGTCCGCGTAGTCTTCTCCTTCCCATTCAGCACATCGGCAACACTCTCTTCAACAGCTCGAACAGCTTTACGGCCCTCCTCACGGACCTCGCCCTCCCAGAATGTTCGTGCCGCATCCCACTTCTTCTGTAGGCGACTCATACTCCACATGAAACCTAGTGCTGCGACAGCACCTGCTTCGTAGATGGTAGAAGAAAAGGAAGAGACGTAGAGGAGAGCGGCAAGGGAAGTGGTGAGTCCTGATGTACCCAAGGACTGCATGACGAGTTTCTGTGCCAGAGCCTGGAGGGCTGGGATGGTCTCATTTTGGAGATACTTGCGGGTAAAGGCAATGTGACCAGGCCATTTGGGGAGAGCTGGACGAGACGTCACCGGGACCAAAGGCTCAAGCTCCGCAGAGCCGAGGCGCTTCAGCTGAGGCCCTGGGCTGGGTTTATCCTGAACTGAAGGCGGTTGAGGGTATTGCTGTGTGTTCTTCGCAGCCTCGGCGATTTGACCAGTCAGGTAGACAAGTTCCTGCTCTGCTGTTGGTAGGAACCGCTGGCTCAGCATCTCATTTGTGAGCATAGCCACGTCGTCAACCCTCCAGAAGAGCTGCCACCATCCCAGCTTCCGCCATCGCTGGCCCGTAAAAGCAAGATCGAGCTCATCTTGCAATTCCGTATGTGCCTTTTGTGCCCATACTGAAAGCCCCTCGTTCAGGTTGGGTGAGAGGGCCAGCTTCTTCTTCTGATAGGCTTTGATGTGGATATCCTTAATTTGGTTGTGATTTTCTTCCTTGCATCTTGCCCAGACACTCTCCAGAATCGACCGGATGAGCCGTCGAACTGCCGGTTTTGTCGTGTCCTCTGAAGCAGTGACGCCTGACTTGAGCCAGGTGGTCAAGACAGGGAGATTGCTGCTGGTCCATAACCGCTCATATTCCATAGCATTTCGTGTGCTCTGGCGGAAAAGAGTCATGCCTTTATCTGCGCTGGCAAGATCGATTGTCTCGAATGGAGCTTCAAACTGAGTGCGGTCGATTCCCTTCAAGTTCACGGCCCTCATAACGGCTTCCTCCTCCTCCAGGAACGGTAACCTTGTAGCATTGACAGCCCCCTTCATACCATCTCCGACAAGGAGGGCCCTGTGGACTGGAGTGGTGACCGGTGTTGACCGATTTTCGGCTGAAGCAATATCGACGGTGGGAACAAGTACATCCTCCACAATCTTGATCCTCGCAACGTAGTTATCTCCTTCGGGGTACGGGATGATGGTCTCCATGAAAAGCAGTTCGAGATTGAAGTTGTTCCAGTCGGCAGAAGAGACATTAATCTCACTGAGCAGGTTCGTCTTGTTGACGGAGAGAATTCCTTGCTCCTCGGCGGTCGGTCTGATGCGCACAATGAGGGGCTTCTTCGGGTCGTGATCCTTCAATTGGCGCTCCCATTCTTGCTCGTCTTTCAACGGGTCCGTCACTAGCAGCCTCAATACATTCTTTGCCGTCTCGCCGGCGTTGGAGCCAGGTCCCAGCCCAAGAATTGCAACCCTCACAACTTCCTGGCCAGGCGCTTGCCGCAAGCCCTGAAGAGCCAATTGCATTCGCGAAGGGTTAACCAGAATCGGACCAAGTTTCTGCATATCGAGGAGGTGCTGTTCAAGCTCGGCGCGCGGGTTTCCAGCGTTCGAGACGGACGAATTGAAGCGGGCATCGCGGCGAGTTCGTGGGCGCATCCGGCCGGCCGAGGTGACGGAGCAGAAGGGACATATCGAGGCGCCGGGGGACCTCGATGGCCGTGTCAAGGCGCCGAGGCTCCCCAGGCGGGGGAGACGGGCCCTTTGTGAAGCCATTTGCGGATGAATGGCGATGAGGGTTGCTGGAGCTGGAGCTCGGCGAGGAAGCTCCGATCTCAAACCCGGCACGGCAAAACCCGGAGCTCCGAGAATATAATATGGTGCGTGGGACAAGGAACGCCTCTTCATTCTTTCAACCTAATATAAATAACAAAAATACGAATTTTACTCATTTATAGTAAATTTGAGAATTTAACTCTTGGAAATTCTTTCGTTTATTCGCTGGTCTTAGATGTGCTGAATGCCGAGTTGACGACTCCCGATGGCGGAGTCGCCTGGCCTGCAGAAGCTGGTGATTCCGGCCCAGGTATCAGATCCTCCAAGGCTGAGTTCAACTTTCAGCTCCAGTCATCGAAATGCCAAACTTGTATCAATCCCATGCTTGAATGCGTGTTCTCAGCCAGTCGCAGGCACATGAACAACCAGGATATTGCTGCGAGTATTCCTTGGCGGATCTCGTAGGCTGACTTGACGAGCATGACTTTTGACATCTGGTCATGGAATCCATGGACATACATCCCTAAGCATCAGCACTCGATCCTGTCAGCTGGTTGTGTCAAATATTTGAATGCTACAAGTTACTCAAATGTCGAATATCAGAGCAGAGATACGAGATGCCTCACGCAAGAATGCAGAACTCCTCCGTCTCCTCGCCGAGACTAGCCATGCTAGCTCAACTCTCACTCAACAGCAGAAGACGGTTTCAGATCTGGAAAATGAACTGTCTCAATCCAACAAGAAACTCGATAACCTGGATCAAGAGCGATTAGCCAACCTTCAGACACACAAGAAATACCGCGATAGCCATTTCAGAAAGTTTCTCATCACGGCCAGCGGCAAGAAGGAGTGGTTCGCCGGCATGGCAGACAGAGAAGAACAAGATTACTTTGAGACTCTGCAACAAGCGCAACAAGCCCAGGAACACAACTCAATTCTCAAAGCCCAGCTAGCCGAGGCACAAGCTACTTTAAAGGGTGTTCAAAATCTCGTCCAAAGACATTGGGGCGTGCAACGACAATTAGACAAACTTTACGATGACATATTTTCTGGTCCAACGCCTGAATTCCCTGAAGAAGATGAGAAGGAGCAGGAAAGCAGTGATGCCTTGGCAGTTTACTTTACGACAAAAGTGAAACTCGAGGCGCACGGCAAGGCGGTAGAGTTACAGGAGCAGGCAGTACAGACGATGATGGCGACCCTTCAACACATGGACAAAGCACTCATCGCCCACAGGACATCCAGCACTCTCATGGAACGTCGAGCTCTACACCAAGCGAAAGATAACATCCAACAGACCAGGAGAACGATAGACCAGTTATCGAGGCTAGGACTGGATAATGAAGTACTCTCCAGATTCAACGCTGAGGCTCTTCTCAAACAACTAAACTCGGCCCTTGGCGATGTCTGGGGAAGAATCGACATCAAGCATTGCTGTGAGGAGGCGGGCCGTTGTGCTTCCATCCTCGACGATACCTTGAGCTATGCGAGAGTGAAAAAGGCGAACGTAGAGCGGGAAATGGAGGAGAGAGAGGTTGAAATAGAAGAGGCAAGACAGAGATTGCAGAAGGTGCGAGAGGGTATTTTTGAGAGGGTTATGAACGAAGACATGATGCAGTGCCTATGGGATGATGCGCCCTGATTTTACTTGTTGCGGTAGTCAGTTTGATGAAGCATTTAAGACCTCTATAATCTCGATAGATACCCTAATTATGCTATTTAGTTCTCAAATTCCGTGCTTCAAAAGTGATTCGTCAGTTGACTTGGATTCAGTCACCTATTATCGAATCGATGTGCTCGATCTCGCCCGTCTTCATCCCTTGTCACCTCGTTGTAGGGAGTAAACGGTGACGAATAACCAACCACAACTAACAAATTGCCAATCAGAGATGCCTTCTCTACAAATAGATAAGAACATTTCTTAGCTCTAAAAACTCCAAAACTACTATTATCAGTATCCAGTTCGTCCTCAAGACATGTTCCTCGGCCCCAAGCCCCAATCCAGGGTCCATCCCAAGCCACAGCGTCGCCCAAAACGGTAACCAGATCGTCAACCGACATTATCGTCGACCTCATCGACGTTTTCCCCCAAGATCGGCCAAACAGCCAGGTTCATCGTATTTCCCGCATTTTACGCAAAAAGGAACGATGATTCATGACTACACGACAGCCGAGGTGTCCATGTGGGCTTGGCGCCGTCGTTGGCGTTTAATCTGAAAGAAGCTTATAATTAAGTATGACCTCGGCAGGGTCCTGTTAGAGTCGTTAGGCATTTCGTATCTAACTTCTTCTCTGTTGCACAGCCATCATGAGTGACAGTGGGCAAAGCAGCTCTGGGCGTATGTCTAAAATCTCGCGATAGCCTCCTCTTTACTAACTTCACTTCTTACCAGGCCCGCCCATCGACGGCTACGTCGATCCAAACTTTCCCAATCCCAACGGCGACTGGGACACGCCCGTCATCATCTACGGCTACACTCCCGCCTTTTCGCTCGCCGTGTTTGCCGCCGTCTGGTTCGCCGTCTTCCTCATCGTACACCTCGTTCAAACGATTCGGTTTCGGAGCTGGTACTTTATCACGTTTCCCATCGGATTGTTGTTTGAGATTGTTGGGTATATTGCGCGTTCGCTCTCGGCAAAGGATGATCCATATCATCTGCTTTACTTCATCCTCAACTACTTCTTCATCGTTACGGCGCCGGTGTTCCTCGCTGCGGGAGTGTACACTATCCTTTCAGCCTTGATACCCCGACTTGGCCGTCGATACTCTTTCCTC
Organism: Fusarium sp. NRRL 66088; assembly: GCA_013186415.1. NCBI lineage: Eukaryota > Fungi > Ascomycota > Sordariomycetes > Hypocreales > Nectriaceae > Fusarium > Fusarium sp. NRRL 66088. Next base: position 59,912 of record JABCKD010000020.1, read on the forward strand.
CCACCCAAGGCCATCTTGTGGTTCTTCATCACATCCGATGTCATCGCAACTGTGGTCCAGATCACTGGTGCTGCTCTCATCGGTGTGCGACAGTCGAACCGCGACGATCCCACAGACGCAAACAACATCCTCCTCGGCGGCCTGGCATACCAAGTCTTCTCCCTAGGCGTCTTCGTCATCCTAACAGCGAGCTTCCTCTTCCGTAGCCGACAAGAAATTCGCACACGAGGTCGAACACTCACCAGTTTCTGCGCCGCATTCGCAGTGGCCACCATCCTCATCTATCTGCGAACGTGTTTCCGTCTAGCAGAGACGGCTGAAGGATTAGGCGGTCACCTCTATTCCAACGAGATTTACTTTGCTTGCCTCGAGTTTGCTCCCGTGGCCTTGGCTGTCTTGCTGTTTGCTATTTGGTATCCTGGACGGTGTGTGGGCAAGAAGGTGAGAGTGAAGGATTTGGAAAAGGAGCAGAGCGCAGTCAACTTTTGAGATGATGAGTAAGAGATACCCGTCGGTCGTTTATTTAATATGCCGTTTGAGAGTAATAAAGCCGTTGATGCAAGTAAGCTGGCCCAGCCGTTTTAAACGTTTCCTGGTGACGGGAGGTTCAGTTCCATTCGAGATTCAGCAATGCAACCCCCCAACTTTCAGTGGCTGCATACCCGCTACAGCCTAAAGTTACAGCGCCTCCACCTAAGCCTGCATCAACCTTGAGCCTCTACCTTCAACATCACACGCAAC
>JABCKD010000021.1:0-18252 GCA_013186415.1 Fusarium sp. NRRL 66088
GAATTCTCAGGTGCAGGACGCTACGGGTAGATGCAGACACGGCAGAGAAAGGTGTTCCCTCGGCGGGTATCTGCAAAGGACTCGAGAAGAGGGGAGTGGACAAACGGATACTATGTGACTGACTGCCTGCTTCAAGTTGTACGACGATGGGCTTGATAAGTTGCAACGACTGAAGTTGCTCCTTGTAAGCCATGTTTTGAACAAGTTGAGTCCCAAGGTACACACACACACACAGCCCTAGCCCTCCTGCATGACCCTCGATCGAAATCTCCGGAATCAAGCTCCGGTGAAACTCGTACATATGCCGGCAACCCGGTTGGGGGACAAACGATGCACACGGGGCACTGAGACACCCACCCACCACCCCATGAAAAGATACACACACAAAGTATAGTACACAGTATGGGGACGTATTTCTCTTCAGAGCCTGCATGAAGCAGCAACTGTGATCTCCCGATCATCAGATGTAACTCTAGATTTGCTCACCCCCTCCACCTCCCCACCAAAAACACACTGCAACTGCATCTGTGGGTTGGTTTGCAAACGGGTGTTTGCAGCAGCAGCAGCAACAGCAACAGCCAGCCTCAACTTGCATATGTCTCAGTCCGGGCCTCAAAAAAACGTGGGAGACCGTGTCCCCGCAATCCTAAATGTCTTGACCGGTGAAGAAATGGGGGGGGGAGACAACAGTTCAGAGAGAGAGAGGAGGCAAACTTTTTCGTATGTAGTCTGACAGATTAGGTAGTCCGGCGAAGGCATCTATCTATAGCCTGATTGATGCAAGGGATGGTAGTGTAATCAAGGTGTGTTCACGGGCTCTCTCTTTTTGCACAGACTCGGCTTTCATGAGGTAGCAGTAGCAGTAGCAATCTTTGTCATTTTTTTTGTTCGTTGGGAACTAATCGATCGAGTTCGATCGAGTTCCAAAAAAAAAAAGAGTAATGATAGGTTTTTTCTGCGGTTCATCCCCGTCAACGCCCTGATCCTTGCCTAAGCCTACTCATGTTGAACGACGAAAAACCCTCCCAAACGCCGCCACCGCTTGTTGTGAAGTGAGAAAAAAAAAAGTTGCATCCTGTTCCGATTCAAAGCGGAGATCATCATGCAATCATCCTGATGCTGCAATCGCATTGATCCTGCTCCTCCTGCTGTGATCACACTGATGCTGCAATCAGGCTTCCTGCTGCAAGCATACATTAGTCCCCTACCTCGTTTAGAAAAAGAAGCAAACACTTACCCTCTGCAGATACATGGTTAAAAAAAAAGAAAAAGGGGAACAGTGTATCTTCATTCCCTGTAGAAACCTTCAGGTGATCAAGCCTTGTTACCGCCACCATGCTCACTGCCGCCGTGATCAGACTTGTCCTTGTCCGCAGTCTTGTCGCCAGCCCCCCCCTTCTTGGTCATGCTCAAACGGTTCATTGCCTTTGTGACGCGGGAGACTACATCCTTGACCTTGGCAGTGACCTTGCCCTTGCCCTTGGCCTCGGAGATGTCCGTTGCATTCGTCTCGTTGGCGTCGGCCGAAGACATGTTTGCCTCGTTCATGTCAGTGGTGGTGTCGGCGACACTCGCCTCAGTGTCTCGAGTGACATCCTCTTCGGCATTGTTGCTGGTCTCGGCGAGAGCATTGGCCTCCTCCCGAGCCTTCTTTCGTTCCTGGAGGTCCCATCGGTTGTACTTGGCTTGATTCCCGGCTCGAGTAAGGAGCTCGATCGTGGTCTGGTTGGTTAGGCTCTCCGTCATGCGGCGGATGTCCTCCTTCATTTCATCGCTCATGGGCTGTGGGGCCATTGTATCGGTTTCGCTGGATCCTTGAGAGTGTCGTTGGTGATGGTATTCGGGAATCTGTCGAGGAACTCAGAGGTCAAGTCGGCAAGAGTTGACAAGTTCTGCTTCATCTTCTGGGAACATCTGTATGAGCGCAATGGCTCTCTGAGTGATACTCAAACGATCCATTTAGAGACCATTCAGGAGAATAGATGAAAGTCCGGTGTTTGCAGTGCAGCATGTAGTCCATTGTGTGAGAGTGCACTCCTTGAATAGCTTCTTTTCAGGGGCCATGACTACTGTTCGTTTGCTCTAGTTCTTTACCAACAATAACTACAGAACTTGTGGAGACTAGACCAAAATGGCAATTGTCTCTATGGCGAACTGATCCCGTTTGATCCGTTCCGCTGACACTCACACTCTTCAACGTGAATCATGACAATGACACCGAGTTCAAATCCAGTTCCCTTGACCAAGTCGCATGCCGTATTGGCTGTAATGCTCGAGTCAGCTGCGAGGGGTTTTGACAATCACAGAGCATGACACAATTAGATGAGACGATTGAATGCGCCTTGGAAATGTTGGCTCGGGCTGAACAGTGGTAGAGCCGCCAAGGTTTGTTCTGGTTATCTATGATAGCGTTTGAGTTGGTTCAAACACGGGATGAATATCATACACAAGATATTCGCTGAATTGGGATGAAACCTCAGCGTCATCAAGCTCAGTCTTGGGACCTGATCTCTCATCTTGTTTCACTCAAACCTCACAAGACCATGTATATAGGGTATTAAGCAGGGTCACAGAGTCATACAATTTCATCCAGTTCAACCACTCCTGCACATCTGCTCATCTTCAAATGATTCAATAAACTATCTACATGTCTGTGGCCAATCTCCAGCTGTCCAAACATCAAACTCCTCAGCCGCCCAATCCGGCCAGGTTCTCTAGTTATATTCTTGGGTCTTGTCATGTCGCATCTCAGTGTAAGGTACCGTATGTAACGAAAGAAAACAAAATCCACCTCTCCTGACCTGGCAGGGAGACGGGAACATGCCGTGAATTTACAAAATGCTTACTTTTTTCAAATCCCGTCGTTGATGCTTGCTTGCTGAATGAAATGCCAACCCCTTATCTCGTCGTAATAAAAAAAACTCCAAAATGTGGTGCGAATAAATGAGCAATGAGGCCGTGTCTAAAATGAAATGCTGGGGCCGTCGCTCAACGAGCCACGATTTGCTCATGCCTCGATTTTGGCCTTGATCTCGTCGTCTTGGCTCTTCTTTGGTTCCTCCTTCTCTTGAATCGTGTCGTCCTTGCTCGTGTTGTCTGAGGAATCCGAGGTGCCAGGTGCCGTTGTTTGATCGGCCCAGCTCACAGTTCTCTTCCTCCTTTTCGGTGTGTCGTTTGTCTCCTCGGTCTTGTCCTCGGCAATCACCTCCTTATCCTCCGACCCCATCAAGTTGACGCTCATGCGAGGGAACTCAGCAGACTCCCGAGTTGGCGTCATCGGTGGTCGAGAAACGGAATACCTCGCTGCCTGCATGCGTAGAGAGCTACTCCTCATGCGACTGATCCGTGCCGTATCGCCTCGGTTCATCTCAGCATCCCACTCCGCAAAGTCCTTTGAACTCCATGAAGCACGGTGGGTGCGTCCAGAACGAGGTAGGCTGTTAACAGAGTGTCGAGAGCTGGCACTGTTTGCCCGACTGCGCCGGTTGAGCGGGTGCATTGGATGATCTGGAACGTCGCCCCCTGTCCCTTCGAGCATCGGGAACGAGTTGTCCTCGACCACCTTTCGCTCACGTCGAACGCTATTGACTCTGAAAGTAGGCTTAGGAGGCTCCGGAATCTTCTCGACTTCCTTCGGCCTGGGCAAGTCTCCAGCTCGGACTTCCATATGCTCAAAGTATCGGACTCGAATCGGGTCGAGATCCTTGGGAAACTCTTCGCGGTTGCGAGACAGAGACATCCATGTCGAAATCATGCCCAGTGCAATCAAGACCATAACCGCAACGGCCAGGAAGGCTTGGACCACAATGATGATCATGCCAAAGGCCGTTGCAACGATACGACTGAGGTTGAACGAAGGCAGAAAGGCAATCGAGAAGCCGGTTGTGACGATTTTGGAGATAGACAACAGCCAAATCGCCGCCGTGGTGTTGCGAGATCCCTCGAAAGGCTTCATCTTGATAATGGCAACCAGGGCGAGCACCTCAAAGATGAAGAGCCCGTAAACCTGGGCCAGCGGGTTTCCTCGACCTCCGCCGATGAAGCACGCCCGAATGAACTGGTAGGCAAGGTAGACGGCGAAGAACCACCACCGTGTGCGTCGGTATCTTGCCGAGAGCCACCCAAAGCGCTTGATGTAGCGCACGTCTTGGTGTACGTTTGCTCGATTGGGGTCGTTATCGGTGAACTTGATACGTCGGACTGACATGCTGCCAAAGAGCCGAGGCTTCTGGGCTTGTTCCTCCTCGCCAATCGAACTCTCCAGTGTTGCCGCGATGAAAGGCACCTTCTTGAACAGTTTTCCCTCCTCAAATCGGATCGAGTCAGAAACAACCTCATACTTGCCCTCGCGCAGTCTGACGGCACAAGCATAGGCCGCGAGTGCTGCAAGTCCAAGGAACATGGCGAAGATAACGGCGGCGATAGCTTTCGGGCCTGCAGGCGCACCCAAAGTAAATTGGTATGTAGTCAGTACCATCATGGTGAAGAAGGCAATGAAGAGTGTCCGCAGCAGACCTGCCACCATATATCCAAGCCAATGCGATCGGAAATAGTCGAACCCATCAGACTTGATCAACTTTATCTTGCGAGACAAGTCGAGAAGTAGCTTGACTGTCACAACGAACAGGGCAACAGCTGCTAGTACAACACAAAGCCAGATCAGGCCGATGATGAATGCGTCGTACAGGGGAATGTTGATACGAGAGAGTGTGCCTGCGAAACCACCGTAGTCACCTGGGAGAGGCATCCCGGGGTTTCGTGGCTTTCCTGCCCAAGTGTAATCATATGGATCGCTTGCGTTGAACTCGTTGCGCCTAGCAAGAGACTGAAGGACATCAACAGGCACAGGTGACCGGCGTATAAGTGATCGACCGTAAATCTGCTGTTTCAGTCCACCTCCGTTATTGATCGGAACCGATCCCGCAGAGCCAACTTGGCTGGCGTTCCCGGTGACACCGGCAAAGGGGCTGATGGCATCAACCATGCTGTCGCTCGCAAACATGCCAGCGGTCCATGCAAAGTTGCTCCACCAGGCGGGCAGAACAGTAGGCCAGTCAACCGACAGTGCCCCTGAAAAGAAGATGGACTGGAATGTTTCAAAGATGACCAACATCGAGAAAGAGTGAGCGTAGTGCATCCTCATGTGTGGAATCTGGAGACCGTAGATGGCCGTCGCAAATGAGGCCAAGGCGGCGGCAAAGACAAAGACGCCTACAATACTTCCCACATACTCTGGCTGGGAGAAGCTTTGTCCGTTACTCATGGTGGCCTGGAAACATCCTATCTCGGTCTGTGTCGAGTTGGCAAAAATCCGGAGACGGGCAAAGCCCTCCAAATCGGGGATGTTCAAGGCGATTGACGGGATACCAGCAATGTCGTCAGGCGAGATCTCGGTAGCGATATATGCTTGAACGCTTTCTCCAGCCTCGAGTGGACAGAGGGTCGTAACGTTGGACTTGCATGGATCGTATGTTTTGTTGAACCTCTCCTCGCCGTAGACTTCGATAGAAAGGTGCACTATAGCCGGTTAGCTAGGTTGGCTTAGACGAGTTCCCAAACATACTCATGACATTTTCACGGCGGATGTTGGAGCTTCCGTATAAGTGAAAAGATACCGTGAGGTTGTCGGCATAATATGCAGCATCGAAGGCGGTAACATTAAACAAGCTTCCACCACTCAAACAGTCGCCAAAGTCGCCCGTGTAAAGAGCCGGAGTTCGACTAACATCGAGATCGTCGCGGTAGACACCGTCGGCATCTGTTCCATTGATAAGTACCGGATCTTGGGCGCAAATTGTCGGTACTAGACTGATGGCAGATAGCAGAGCCACCAAGGCCCTTACGGGCCGCTGAGTCGCGAACATTTCGAAGAACAGCAACAGGTGTTAAGGGGCCGGATGAAGCGGGATGGCGGGCGATCCCGCCCGGGGTAGATTTCGTGACACCAAAGTGGTTATTTCGAAAGACTCCTATATCGAGTAGCGGTAGAAGAGAGAAAATCGGCCAACAGGTTCTCGAGGTGCGGGCGACCCGAACATGAACGTGGGCGGGCAAAGTTTCAGAGCTGCCGTGTCTCGGGGAGAAGGTCGCAAGGATCTCGAATTCGCGAACGGGGGTCTCGAAGAGGACGAGGACGCCGCGAAGGAGCGCAGCCGGCGGGGATCGGGTTTTCAGGTTTTAACCGGTCGATCGGAGGAGGAAAAAAGGAGGAGAGAAACAGGTCCTGTGTGAGTTTTGACTCTTGGTATTCTTGGTGCCAATGCAAAATCTCGTGTCGTTTGACGTAGGTGTAACCCCAGGAGACAAAGACCAAGAAGTGGCGCAGCGGCCGAGAAAGCCACCAGCGATCGTAGCTTGTGATTTAAGGTTGATAGGCTGGCATCTGCAGGGGAGTTTCAGGAAACGGACAGCGAAATGATGCGCAGTTTACGGCGCGTAAAAGAGATACCGCGCGAGCAGTAGTATTCGTGAGTGAAGCAGGAGGCTGGTGTTGCTAGAGGGAAAAGTCTCCATAGAACCCCAAGTCTCGATTAGAGATTAGACCCTTCTGAGGCAATCAAGAGGTGGTCGGCGCGCTTTCGCAAAGAAAGCAAGTGCCCCGTGGTGCCATTGCACCTTCCATTTGCGAAACTGCACCTACGAAGCGCCCCTTTCGGGACTTTTTTTTGGACCTGCCCCCAAGTGGTCCACCACACCATTTCCTTCCCTGTCTTCAGCTATTCAAGGTCTACGAATGCCCTCATTAGACCTTTCATTCCGCTATGCTTGGCTGACGATTACTTCTAGTTCAACACGGATTTCTCAACTTGGCGCAATCTGGTTGCGTCGAACGTTTCGTTTTAATACCAGCGCCCACCATGTACGCGTAACATGATTCAAACGTCCTGACTGTTGGAGGTTTCCAGCCAGTCCATCAAAAACTTGCTTCCCCCACCGCTTTTCCCATCAAGTTTGGTCTTGGAATCGGGCAACAACGAGTAGCGATTGGCCAGCGCAGCATCATGCTTTAATCGAGGGGCGGGGGGGCCTCTCAGTGACTTGATCTCCACGTGTCGTACTTACAACCACCGTCTCAGATGGATGCGACTTGAGATCTCTTGATTGGAGATGGCGCATGAGAAGCGCTGAGATGATTCAGAATGGTGGAAGGATGGTGGCTGCTCTAACGACTTACCCGCTCTTTTTTCGGCGGGCACTTGATCTTGGCACATTGTTGGCCAAATTATCACCAGCCATCTTCCGGAGATCCCGCAGTGGTGTTATACGCGACAACGGGAGGATACGAGAAGTGGCTGGGTTTTTGGAGAACGGAGAACGGCGATATTGTCGCCGACTTTCCCAATCTCGCCTGGGTCAAGAAGAAATGAATTTATCCCAAAAGCCGGCAGAATCCTCCCGCGGCGGTCACAACGGAGGATTCGAGTAAATCGCGTCCGTTTCCCTTAGGGATCCTTCAGTCAACGCTGAGCTTTGTCAAGGCAAGAAGACCTCAAAGCATAAGGATATTCTCTCCTACGATCCTTCATGAATGGAGTTTCTCTTGCGTGATATCGTAAAGTAGTAATCTCAGAGACGACTTTTTTTGAGATACTTTGCCTTTTGGCGTCTCATTGCTCTCATAGCCCGAGTGGCTAGGCAGTTTGTGTTAATTGCAATGTCGTCCACCGCTCAGGCCTTCATCTTGGTCAAGATGAGGCAGCGCCAGTGTTAAGAGAACAGGTGGTTGGGTCGAACCGACTTGTCATCAAACGTTGGGGGCACTGGCTTGAGACTATTCCGAAACATTCATTGGCGGATGTACGGCGCTTTGGACAAGCCTGTTGCGGTCGGATACGAACAAACCATCAGTGAGTGATGATATTCACATATGGTGTTTCTATCAAGATTGACAGCCCCCGTCGAATGCGACAGCTCTTCGGACCGTCGGCAGACACTCCCATCTTGAAGATCTCCTTGTCGACCTTATTTTCGTTCATGGTCGGCTGTGGATGCCCCGATGGGACCGGATCGCGGGACCGGGCCTTGGCAATCGATGGCGACTAAATTCCACAAAATGATGTGTTGCAGGTGGCTGGCCAGTCCCCTCGCGCCCAGCACCTCCATCCCGCGGGCTTTCCGCCCATCATGAAAAGGTTGCTGACCAAATGCCACAACCACAAGCGTCGAGCGACGTGATGGGTTAAACAATGGTTCAACATTACCTTGTCGCAGCTGGTCAATAGTTCAAGATTGACTGGCTTGTAAGAGGTGAGCACTTCGGTCACACGGCCTATTCTTTCAGTCGAGACCACAATGAGGACGCCTTGGAGATGCAATGTCCATTACCATTATCAATTCACCGGTGACGCCATCGAAGAACCTGCACTTGCTGTCCACTTGATCACTCCGGCTGGCAATTTGATGCGTACATGTCGCCTTTCATGATGCGTTTTGTACTCCCGCATCGTGTTATTCAACAGCCGTGCTCCACCACGCACCTTGTCTCCCCCACGGGCCGTTGCAGGATAGTTAGCCCCCGAAGCACGAACAAGTCTGGATTGATGAACTGTGGGTTACAACAACAGCTCCCCCTTATCATGGAGGGATCGAGGTTTTATGAGTTTCCTACGGTGGTCGGCGAAGCTTTGGTCAAGATACGCGTGGCTACAGACCATCAACAGTCCGGATGTAAATGACATTGCGTGTCGACTCAAGGGTCCAAAGGATCCTTCAAACAACCCGAAGTTCCGTGAACCCAGATCGCCAGGGGACAGGCCAGGGGCACCCTCACCTTGGTGAAGGGTCAATTGAGCATGTTTAATCACAAATCACAACATGTGTCTCGAACCGGCAATTCTGCATGAACAACACAGCTTTTGTGTCATGGTAGAAATACTCTCAAAAGGCGTTTTCTTCGGCCACGGCGTTTGCAGAATGTCCGGGGTAACCAAGAAGAGTGACGCATCAATGTCAGACACAGGATTACTAACAAGATCCATCATGACTGAGGGGAAATGGAGTTTTTTTTTTTCTTCCACCACTTTCCGGGCGATCGCCCGACCCGACAACCGCATCTGCTCGGGGGAACTGCCGCCCTAGTCGGCGGAACCACCCCCCAGCAACGGCGTCTTGACGCAAGGCTACGGGGGATGTGACCGGGCCGGAAGGCCAGCTCTGAAGCAAACATGAATTAATGAATAAAAAGAACAAAAGTCGTGATCGGGCCAAGACAAAAGCGCCTCGGAGAAGCAGCAGACGTGAGGGTCTAGATTATTGCGTGCCCGCGAGTCGACTCGACTCGACTCGAAGCCGGAGGTGGGTGTGGATGCTCGGACGTGGGTGCATGTGGATGGATGGTCGTGCCACATGGAACATGTCCGTGGAATGTCTCGTTCGCTTCTTCGCGCAGTGGGATGCGATGCGGGGCTAAAAGGGAAAAGGGCCCTGCTGGGAGACGAGAGGAGAGGAGAGGAGAGTCTCCGTCTTGTCGCCACGGCACCAGGAACCCGGCCGCATGAGGCATGATTCTCAGGGGAGGACGAGGCTTACATCCCACATCACGGCGTTGTGGTTGCAGGGACCATGTCTTAGTAGAGGTTCCGAGCTCAGAGCCGCGCAAGCCCATTTGACCTCAAAACAACCATCAGGACCAAAGCTTCAACCCTCGCAACTGTGCCTCGAGAAAAAACATCCATCATGATCTCCAACAGTCAAGGTCGCTTCCAACGCCGCCCGAGAGCGATGCTCCGAGGACCTAGCGCCGCCTTGTCCGGTCTCGCGGTCTTCTGATTGGCCTCTAGGGTCGTCGGCGGCAGGTATAAGCCTCAAGTCCCGAGCACGTCATCGAGAGCTAAAACCACAACCCCATTGTTTTTTTCCTCTTTCTGACGGTGAGGATGGGCGTCTGGAAGAAGGACATTGCACGCAGGCCGCCGATTTCGTCCGTTCGTCAATGGCCACGCAATTTTTTTTTCACTCGATTTTCCCCTTCCCACTCGCCGTACACCCCTCCATGTCGAAGGGGCCCCAGCAAGTCATGTTTGAGCCTGGCAGGGACGGGGGAAACTAGTAGACATGACAGGGTGGACGCAATAAAGATGGACTGTACCTTTACCTGTATCCGGACGTGATTTAAAATCAACCACTCCCTTCCCCTCGGCTGACGGCTCTCGTTCTTGTCCATCCTCTCTCCCGTCCTCCGTTGTCATCCATTCCCCGAGTATCACTCGTGCAATCGTCTTTCCCCCCACGATTGCGTGCTCTGCCCCCGGTTCTCTTGTCTTCTTTTTAAAAGTCTCGAGACCCCTTCTTCTTGAACCTTGATCCTCGACTTGGTTCCTGAAGCTTCAACTCCTTTCTCTTCTTCTCCAGAAACACCCCCACCACACATCACATCACAATGGCCAACGCTCCTCACGGCGGTGTCCTCAAGGACCTCTTCGCCCGCGATCTGCCTCGACAGGCCGAGCTCCAGGCCGAGTCCGAGCAGCTTCCCGCCCTCGTCCTCACTGAGCGTCACCTTTGCGATCTTGAGTTGATCCTCAACGGTGGCTTCTCTCCCATTGAAGGTAAGAGCTGCTGACGCGGATGCTGATGCTGATGCTTGGCTTCTTCCCCCCGCCGCGATGATGATGGCGTGCACGGGCAATGACCCCGCCCCCGCATCTCCGACCCCTGACCTTTGTGACGGGATATTTATGAGGACGTCAATTGACACGCAATTCAATAGGTTTCCTCACTGAGAAGGACTACAACAGGTATGTTTGATCGCTAGATGTAATACCAGATTCAACAGGAGCTAATTGAGCTTTCTAGCGTTGTCGAGACCAACCGCCTCGCTGATGGCGCCCTCTTCTCCATGCCCATCAACCTCGATGTTGACCAGGCCACCATTGACCGGTTGAGCATCAAGCCCGGTGCTCGCATCACCCTCCGCGATCTCCGTGACGACCGAAACCTTGCCATCCTCACTGTTGAGGATGTCTACCGACCTGACAAGTAGGTGGCCTCAATGGCGCATACTGTCCACAATACTTACAAGGCATTCTACAGGGTCAACGAGGCCAAGAAGGTCTTTGGCAGCGACGATGACACTCACCCCGGTATCAAGTACCTCTTCTCCACCGCCAAGGAGTTCTACGTTGGTGGTAAGCTCGAGGCTATCAACCGTCTGGAGCACTACGACTTCCTCGACCTCCGCTGTAAGTGCTGGTTCCTCACCTTGGCTTGGCGCATGAAGCTAATGACGATGCAGTCACTCCCTCTGAGCTTCGCTCTCACTTCAACAAGCTCGGCTGGCAAAAGGTCGTCGCTTTCCAGACCCGAAACCCCATGCACCGTGCTCACCGTGAGTTGACGGTCCGCGCCGCCCGCTCCCAGCAGGCCAACGTCCTCATTCAGCCCGTCGTCGGTCTCACCAAGCCCGGTGACATTGACCACTTCACCCGTGTCCGCGTCTACAAGGCTCTCCTGCCCCGATACCCCAACGGCATGGCCGCTCTGGCTCTTCTTCCCCTGGCCATGCGCATGGGTGGTCCCCGTGAGGCCCTCTGGCACGCCATCATCCGCAAGAACCACGGTGCTACTCACTTCATCGTTGGTCGTGACCACGCCGGTCCCGGCAAGAACAAGCAGGGCAAGGACCACTACGGTCCTTATGATGCTCAGTACCTCGTCCAGGAGCACCAGGAGGAGCTTGGCATCAAGATGGTCGAGTTCCAGGAGATGATCTACCTCCCTGACACCGACGAGTACCTCCCCGCCAACGAGATCCCCGAGGGCACCCGCACCACCAACATCTCTGGTACTGAGCTGCGACACCGTCTCCGAACCGGCAAGGAGATCCCCGCCTGGTTCTCCTACCCTGAGGTCGTCAAGGTCCTCCGCGAGCAGAACCCCCTGCCCGCCCAGAAGGGTTTCACCGTCTTCATGACTGGTTACCAGAACAGCGGCAAGGACACGATCGCCCGTGCCCTGCAGGTCACCCTCAACCAGGGTGGTGGCCGCTCCGTGTCTATGCTCCTCGGCGAGAACGTCCGACACGAGCTCTCCCCTGAGCTTGGCTTCAGCCGCAAGGACCGTGACCTCAACATCTCTCGCATCGCCTTTGTCGCCTCTGAGCTTACCAAGGCCGGTGCCGCCGTCATTGCCGCCCCCATCGCTCCTTTCGAGGAGGCCCGCCAGGCTGCCCGTGACCTCATCGAGAAGTCCGGCCCCTTCTTCCTTGTGCACGTTGCTACCCCTCTCGAGCACTGCGAGAAGACCGACCGCCGTGGTGTCTACGCTGCCGCCCGCAAGGGTGAGATTAAGAACTTCACCGGTGTCGACGACCCCTATGAGGCCCCTGCCAAGGCCGACCTCGTTGTCGACCTTGAGAAGCAGACTGTCCGTTCCATCGTGCACGAGATTGTCCTGCTCCTCGAGAGCCGTGGTCTCCTCGACCGCCTGTAAAGGATGACTGGATGGATTGACCACTGGGGATGAGTCGAAGAGGGAGATACCCACAAGCTGCTTGCCTCGATCAATTTGAGAAGAGGTCGGCAAAGCCACAGCGTCGCGGTATGCATGATGCTACGGGACGCTCATGAGATTTTCAAGAGCGCAAAGTGAAATACGGAAACGGCGTTATTTTTATTAAGAGAAGGAAACATTATACGATGGACGGGAAAAGGAGGGCGAGTGTTATGCTTTGTTGAATCACTTAGACAGCCAAGAGAAGCTCGCAATAGATTATGACGGATACGGGAATTGAAAGAAGAAGATGCATGATGCAACAACTTGTTCTATGAGAACGAAGATTCGAGAATATGCAAGTGCTAAACCGGTATTTTTGTCAGCCTATCATGATGGGCAGATGGTGGTGTTGGGCTCCAGTCGTGATGGTGAGAGGAGTCTCATGTGAGAATGCGCGCTTAACCTATGGTGTTGGAGCATTGGTGATGGATGGATGGATGGACGTGTACGGATATGCAGTGGAGGATTGGGCAGCACCGCCAACCATCCATCCATACGAGATGATTTAAGTGAAGCTACGGACTGGGGGGCTTGGATGCGTGCGTGGCAGCGTGAGCGTCGAGAAGTGACCTTGGGTGTGCATTGAGTCATTTCAAAGAGTTTGGGATACGACTACATCATCACGATGGTAGCGAGCGTTGGGATGATTGCTATACCAAGCCATGAATGGGAACAATTTAGATCTAATCATGCTTCAAATCCAACATACCATGCCACGCCAGAAATCCAACCTACGCTTCCCTTGTCTAGCGGTCAGAGAGAGCTTGAAAGCTCTATGTTCACAAAGCCTCCGCCGCGGCCTGTTTGTTCAGATAACTGTTCTTCGAGGCTAACCATTTCCTTGGCCAACGACTCGGCATCCGCGTTTACCACAGCCTTTTCAAAATCAACAAGCACAGCCTCTTGGCTACCATTAATGATAAAGTTGTGACGATTGACATCTCCATGCAAAACCCCAATGTCATGTAGACGTATTGTCAAACATGGTCGTACTGGTCCACTCAACTGACGCAACCTTGTCCTTGGTCGTTGTCGTGTTACCTTGGTAGCCCATCGTTATCCAGTAGGCTGAAATGGCCACCGCGGCGAGTGAACTCGGGTTCCTGAAAAGGCATTGTCCCGCCTTTGCTCTGGTCCCACAGCTCCTGTGCTTCTACGCAGGATTCAAAATGAGACAGATAACCAGATCTCGAAAACACACGATCCCTCTCATCGGTCCTGACGAGTAGATTCTCCACTCTGACTTGACATCCTTTGCAACTAACGCCACTCTCAACCTTTCTGCTGTCCGGATCGTACCACGGGAATGCAGTAGACGCCATAAAACGCACGCTTGTATGCTCATCCCGTTCCAACAACACCCCGGCTATGTTTCGATCGAGAACCCCAAGCAGTTGTAATCGCGCAATTGCTGGCTGTGAAGCTACCAGGAACCTCGGTCGTTCGACTCGCTTCTCTTCCATAGAGTATACACCAGGTACGGTGCGCAGCCATGGCCCCAGTGCCTGGTGCAACCGTTTGGGGGATATATTTGCCAATCTGGAGAGAGTTGACGGAGACATGACGCGCAGATCTGGTGAAGTTTTGATGCACGCAAAACAGCAGCGAGTAGCAGTGATGAGAGATAGAAAACCTCCAAATTCACCACACAACGTGCAATTTTCACTGATCAGAGGATTATACAAATCCAGGATCGTAAAGGTTTGTGCCACGCCAGCGCGTAGAACACCACGCAAACCTTCCAGCCCATGTCTGACGACTGCTTGATATTCCGTGACGGCAGTGGTCAGAGCACGGGCTCGCCGGTTGAGGTGACGAAACCGAAAATAAGAGAGCAGGTCGAGGTTGCGAAAGATGATCCATAGCACCTCCACAGGGAGAGAATCTAGGACACCAAGCCCTGAAGTCGGCGAGGTTTCGAAAGCCGTTAGGAGAAGCCTCGAGATTGTTTGAGTTTCATGAGGACGTGACCGCACGAGCACGAGGTCAAAGTCACGCCGATGATATGCACAGATGTCGAGCACCTTATCGGACGGCATATTCGAGTGGTTATATGAACTCTGAGATGGAAGAAAATGGGCTTTTAGAGAGAGAAATGGAATGCAAGGCTGGTGTGAACGGGTTTGGCATGGATGCAAGAGCTAGATCGTCATGCAACCCCGCCCCTACCGGGGTCCGGCGGCTATTGGGAAGTGTTTCCATACCTAATTAGGTATCACGTGGTCGTCTAACACTCGTGGGCCGGGTCCACTTCATTCGGCGCGTCAGCTTG
This sequence comes from Fusarium sp. NRRL 66088, assembly GCA_013186415.1. NCBI lineage: Eukaryota > Fungi > Ascomycota > Sordariomycetes > Hypocreales > Nectriaceae > Fusarium > Fusarium sp. NRRL 66088. The sequence continues at coordinate 14,765 of JABCKD010000021.1, forward strand.
CATTCATCGCCGCCATCAATTCAAGCGGTCCATATTCACGAAAGCCCCAGCGGTAAAATCATAGTAATAAGCCAGTACCGTATTTCTTCCCGTGTACAAACATCTCACCTATCTCCCATTTAGGTTATCTCGCGCTGCTTTCCTCGACCTCCTAGTCATCTGCGGATGACAGACATCCAGATGGCGTCTCAGCCGCCGCCCCCCGCACCAGGACGCGCAGTCCGAACACTCATCCTTATGCTTGTCAAAGCGACGCGCCACAAGCTCTTGCGAAGACTCTGGAGAAAACAGACCGGACTTTTTCACATATCTAATATTTGCATCAAGACCAGACAAGACGAAAACCTATCCGAAGCCTACGCCATGCAATTCGTCGCCAGTCAAACATCCATCCCTGTGCCCAAGGTATACTACGCTTTCGTCCACAAGGGAACATCATACATAGTTATGCGCCACATCAAAGGACAAATGGCGGGATATGACTGGGCAAACCGTCCAGAGGAATCAAGGACGCGGATACTGGAGCAGCTACGAGGCATGGTCATGGAACTTCGCTCTGTTTCCCCCCCAGAAGGGGCACAAGTTGGCAGCGTCAACGGCGGGCCTTTCTGGGACTGTCGCCTACCATCACGGGACTACTGGGGTCCGTACTCTACCGTGCGCGAGTTTCACCAAGCACTGGCCAACGATATTCCTTGGGACTGTAACTGCACTAAATACCCTGACCTCGCTGAGCTCTTTGCATTCTATCGGCAAGCAGAAAACAAGCTAGTTCTGACCCACGGCGACCTAAGCAGCCTCAACATCCTTATCCATGGGGATACCGTGGTGGGAATAGTGGACTGGGAGACGGCAGGGTGGTTCCCGCCATACTGGGAGTATACAACTGCAAAGTATGTTAACCCCCAGAATCCATTCTGGGCGGATCCGGTTGATCAATTCGTAACGCCCATGCCAGAGGAGTTGAGGATGGAAACTATTAGACGTAAATATTTTGGTGACTTTTGATAAATCCCTTCTCAACCCGAACATGTATAGCCAGGCTATTCGACTCGTGAGCCAACGCATCCCCAAGACACTGACTCGAGTCGTTATCGCCGCGCGGGCAAACACGTACCAACAGACAAGCGGATCCGACAAGCGACCCCTGCCAAGCGCAAGAGCAGGTACTTGTAAGTGAGGGCACGCCCATTAGCGCAGCCCCATCCCGATCGACGGCTTTGCCGGACCTGGGCTAATCAGTTGCATGTTGACTTTGAAACACTTCCCTGGTCGGCTCCAGATAATGTTCTCTTTCTTTGACCTTTTCACTGATAAACTCGGACGAGTCAGGAGCCGGCCACCATCTGTGTTATTTTAAGGACTGGATCTAAGTTTAGATTAGCGAGCACTGGCTCCTGGGTTAGGGAAGATCACAGTATTGAACTTGTTGCCGTTGAGTGGGTCCAACGCCGTCATTCATCCCATCTCCCGTACCTCTGGTTTGGCATTACATTCTTCCATGTTGCCGACCGCATAAGCTTGCTAAAACCAGTTGCCCTGGTACCATGGACGAGAAACCTCGTTGTGAGGTAGGCGCATACGCATGGATGCAGGCGAGTTGCCCCGATATTCGCGTCCCGATTCACTATAGAGCGGGTCCCGGGACCCTGAAAGGGTACGGAGGCAGGGCCAGAAATTTTTGACCCACATTGAGATATTACTTATTCAATACTTCCTTGGCCTTGGTGATAAACTCTTGGATGCGTTGCTGAGATTCCTCGTCGTCGACGAACAATCCCCGATCCTTGAGATACTGGGTGTAGCAAATTGACTGCTTAATACGGTGCTTAGCCTCCAAGGCAAGGTTTACATTTTCAACATCCTCGAAGAACCTAAGGACATGCACTTTATAATCTAAATTCTCAAAGAAGCGGGGGAAAATGGAACGATAGTAAAGCTGCGTGAGACAGGATGGACGGCGTAAGATCTGGGCCAAAGAGAACCACAACTCTGGATCATATTTCCATTCCTTCCAAAGCGCCGCGCAGTTGCTGTCGAATGTGCTCTTCTCCTCAAGGACCTTGAGAAATTCTGGGTATAGCTGAAAGTGCATAACCGGAGCCTTTGGTGGGCATGCCCACGCGGCAGAAGAATCGTGGCCTGTGAGCCAGGCTGGCGGCGTAAACAGACGTCGTGGAATTGTGCCACTAAACTCCCAGTCAATGATGCCACGGATATGAAGATCCTCCGTAATGATGATGTTGTGACATCTCAAGTCCAAGTGGGCCAGTACAAAGGTCTCTGTAGAATGTGCCGGTTCGGTCGACCTGATCAACTTTGCGAGGCTTTCAATAGCGAATAGCTCCATTTGAACTTGCTCTTCGGATAAGTCCTCAGCAGGTAGACGGTATGTTTCTGACAAGACATGGTGGTGGTAGGCGATGTACTGTCCGCCGGGGAGAGATGTTGTGCTTTCTAGTCCAGGACGATCCCTGAAGAGTTCGTTGGCCGGCAGGGAGAGAATCTCGCCAATAATAGGTTCTGGTTTCCCAGCCGGGTCCGGCATCAAGGAGCCTGCGGTAGCAAATTCGATGTTGTAAAGCTGAGCAAGTATGTCGATAAGCTCGCCGTAAAACTGTTTCCGTCGATCTTGAGGGGCCTCGACAAGAGTTTTCATCTGGAGGGGTACGCCCGGAATGTAGTCGCAAATTAGGAAAGGCAGCGATTCAGGGCTGCCAGGAATGAGAGTTGCCTCCGTGCCAAATGCTCGGACACGCAGGACGGGTATCATGGTGTTGTTTAGGATGAAACTGCAAAGAAGTTGCTGTTAGCCTCGGTTGTAAACTCCGAGACAAAAGCTTACCGCAGTGTAGCCACCTCGCTCTGTATTTTGGCCCATGAGTTAACGACGACAGGCTTAAGAGGGACCCTCACAACCCATCGAACATCATCGGTATCGAACCGGACAAAGAAGCAGACATTGAAGCTACCTCGATCGCGTCCAAGAATAGTGCATGGAACCTGTCCACGATGCCGAGACGCCAAGTCACAGACGGCTTCTTCATTGATAGAACTAATAAAGTCTTCTATTTGATCGTTTATTTGCTCCTCTGTGAGGGGCAAGGTGTCCACCGTGGGGTCGCCATCACGCGAACCGACAGGCGTGTTTGTAGCAGGCATCGATCGGCTCGTCTGTTGTTTTGGCTAGGTCACGTTTAGGGGAGGAGAGGACGGCATCAAGTCGATTGGAGAATGGAGAGGGAGAGTTAAAGAAGAGTGAGTCTAAGAGAGCAGATATGTAGGACATGAAAAAAGTCCATGGTTCCATGATGAAACGACGGGTATTAAGAGGCCTCTTGGAGGTTGTGAGTGGAGTAGATCGCCGCCATGAGTTTACCTCAGGTACTCAGACCCTCTCACAGAAGCACGTGATCCGTGCGCTTAGTGAGTGGGTCTGAGTACATGAGGTAACCATGAGTAGCTTGGAGCAGTCAAGTGGCTTTCAT
>JABCKD010000022.1:0-99393 GCA_013186415.1 Fusarium sp. NRRL 66088
GTATTATAATAAAGATTTTAAAATAAAAATAATAATAATAATATTTTTATTAATATTTAAATATTTATTCTATAACACGAGAGATCCTACAGGTTTTAAAGGCCCTTTGCACCTTCCAGGCTTGATCAGAGCTGGCTTAGTCATCACCTGACCTCTATTTTCTACGAGGTGGCTTGTGTGGATGAAGAGCTAACCGCGTTTAATTCATATGCAAGCAACAGTAACTCCTCCATTTCGCTGTACAACAATTCAGATCTTGCCGAAAAAAATAACAGAGCTCGCTGACGCGTTGCTTTAATGTCACCTTCTTTTTTGGGCTGTTGCGGTACTTTATTTTCACGTTCTTTGTCTTGAAGTTCAAAAAGTGGTGGATCGCGGAGCTTCCTCGTGTGCGCGCACGCGATGGAGTCGATCCAGCAGTCAGAAAGCGTCGATCCCGAGAAACGAGAACGAATCGACAATGTACGCACTCGAATAGAAGTGCAGATTCCTCAGAAAAGGTCAACCGGCTATGTCCCCGGTAGCGGACCTCCCCTTCAGCCCATCACTCTTCTTCCGCCTCGAGACTCGACCGCGTACATCCTCGATCGCATCATACTCCCCTCGCCGGGTCCAGCAGCAGATGGAAAGCCTCTACCGAGACGGATGACGTATATCGTAGGATGGCACGACTTGCCTGCTGCGAGAATGCTGGTGCCCGCCATGCAGATCCTGAATTATGTCTCGCCTCAAGAGGTCGAGGAGTGGGGGTTTAAGAATATGGAGGAGCAGATGGACAGCAAGAAACTGGCACAGGAGAAGAAGGAACAGGCTGGAGACAAATCATCCAAGCCGAAGAGACGTGGACGACCGCCGAAGCACAGCAAGATAGAAACTGCAGTTGTTACGGAACCTGAGAGCAAGACTGCCGCCATACCTAAGAAGGGCGTCATGACTATATCAGCCCCGAAGGAGAACAGACTCGAGGATTTTGAAGGATTGTCAGATGAATATGGGACTCCCTCGAGACAGTTGCCGCAAGAGACATCGAGAGGTTCAACAGATGTGGATATGGACCATGAGCATGAGGCCGACTTGGTTCCTCGAAACTCGGAAAATGTACGCCCTGTGGCGCAATTGGGTACGTTGCACACTGCTGGCCTCGAGTCCCGTGCATCGGGACAAAGCAATGTTGGAGGCAAACAACCTGCCTTTGAATCACTCCCCTCAACGGCATCTTCGACTAGACAAAGTACACCTAATCCAGCATCCATCAAGCCGAATCTGAAGGGAAAGAAAAAGATGGCACCAGCAAGTTCCTCAGAAACCCAAAAACCTCGGCCAATTGTTAAGAGCCGGGATGAGCTCTTTTCGGGCCCGGAGTGGACTTGGGCTCCTCTCGAAGAACACGCAATCCCTCTCTCAGTCACGGATGCTATAGCACCACGCGTGGAGCCACAGCTTATCGGGCGACCACCAATACCAGAAGTGAAATCGATCAAGAGCAAGCCTAAAGAAAAGAAGACTGTCCCAAAACCTCCCGAACCAGCTCCCGCAGCAAAGGAGCCGCCGACAGGAGACAACGACGATTGGGAGGTCAAGCGTCTAGAGGGCATGGAGTTTTTCGAGGTTGAGGGTGTTGGAGTCGTTCGCTACTTCAAAGTCCGTTGGGAAGGCGATTGGCCTCCTGATCAGAATCCTTCTTGGGAACCGGAGGATAACCTTCCTGCGACATTGGTGCGGAACTATCTCAAGAGGGGCAAGAAGAGACGTGCCGGACATGATTCTCATGAACCAAAGAAGAAGGCCCCCCGACCTACGACGACGAGTCAGACACCTTCAGGTGCACCGAAGAAGAAGAAGGGTCATCTTAAGCAGACGACCCTGCCGTGGGGTATACCCACGAAGCAGTACAAGAGCGTCAGTGAGGCTTTTGAAGGGGATGAGGAAGAAATCATGGGGATGCCTGTGGCAAATGATGACCCAGACGAGGTTGAGGAAGAACAAGATGAGCTCTTTGTAGTCGAGGAGCCCCCAACAAAGAAGAGTCGTGTACAGGCGCCGTGGAATGGACATGGGACATCGGGGAGAATGGACTTGGGCACGATGCCGGTGTATAGATGAAGAAACTTGGAGAGATGAACTTGGTCACTTCTGGAAAAAAAGAACAGAAACATGATGGCTTTCATGACATGGACAGGCAGGCAGGCAGGCAGGTGGTATTACTGGCTTTGAAAACAACATTCACGTCACGGCGCACATAGCATTTGAGATACCCCAAATTTAGGAATAAAAAAGTCATACAATTCATTTGATACACTGAACCTCAAAGCCCTAGCGACTTGGTAATAAATTACCCGCTTCCCATCCCATTCCATCCCGAGCAGAGAGATTCCCAAACATATAAATAACCCTGATCGCTTCAGCGAGATGTGATTCGTGGTCAACCATCTTTGCCGAGATCGAGACCTGTGTGTCGGTCGGGTAAACAGCAGATAAAGGAGAATGCCGATATGAAGACGATAACCTTGCAGTGTCTGTAGTATTGACACGAGTCGATCGAAAAGGCGAAATCAAAAAAGAGTCGATAACGAAAGGAGACGAGATTGAAAAACCGAAAGATCGAGAACCGAGAGCCAAGAACTTAATCCCAGCTACGTCTACCGAGAGGGTAGTGTCTACCGTGAGAGTGGTGACCGCCGTAAAGGCACGTGTTCGTCGAAATGGCGATATTCGAATCCGAAAAGAAAAGATGATGTCGAGAGATCGATTATCGAGAGAACTGGAAACAGACCGAGAACTGAATCCCAGAATGTTTTGGCTACCGAAGGTAGAGACTGCGGCGAAGGCAGTGTAGGGCCAAAAAGGCGAGAGTTCATCGAGAACGAAAACCGAGATCCGAGGAGAACACAATCGAAGACACCAGTCGAGAACTAGAACAAGCCAAGAACTGAATCCCAGTATGCTCGCTACCATGGAGGTAGTCACTGTCGTAGAGGCAGTGTTGGTCGTGAAGACGAGTTCAGATCGAGAGGCGACATTCGAATGCGAAAAAGGTTGATAGCAGAGAAGCGATATCAAGACGAACGAGACCGCGAACTTAATCCCATCAAGTTACATGCTATGAAGCTTCCTGCAAAGGTACGATGATTGTTCATCGTGAAAGACGAGTACCGGAGCAAAGCAACTGAGACGAAAACCGAAAACAACGAGACCAAGTGGTGTTTCTTGGTACTGACTGCGGGCGATTGCAGTTCTGTCTGTAGTGTAGACGTGTGTGTGTTGTTCATCGATAAACGAGGCTCAGATGCGAAAGGAGAAAACCGAAGAAGATCATAACCCATAAGAGGGCTTACCGAAGTCGAGACACGAGTAACAAAAGGCTCGAGTGCAAAGTGCAACCATGACACAAAATCCATCTCAGCGTGGTCGGGTTGAATGTCTAGACATTGCATCTCGCGAGAGAAAGCGTTAGTCCTGTCATCCTGAGACCAGCGTCTGTGTGTAGAGGTGAGAGTGTTGGATTTAGTCGTATCGAATGATACGGCCCATCTGGGGTGTCATGCGTGGGACAGAACGACGAGTCTGCTCGTCCTCACGTCGGATCCAGTCAGAGTGAACGTATCCGTCATCGCTTGTCTGTGTGTACATGCGTGCTCGGAGAGGAGGGGTGAGCGAGTCACTGAGGCTTGGGTGGCACTCGTGACAGTCAACGGGACAGACAATCTGGCCCTCCATTCTCAAACGTTGGTGCTCGACCATACCACTGTAGGCCTCAAGGCTCGAGTTTCTCTGTTGTCGTTCAACATCTCGCCAAAAAGAGTACCACCCGGGGTCGGCAAGTGTCAAGTCCACGAGGGTCTGGAGCTCACATCCTCGGACTGGAACGGCGGCGATGGGGTGCGCCAAAGACACCTTGCGGACAACTCCGCCGTCACAGCTGTAGACATATCCGCCCAACGTGACGTAGAGGTGGCCGTTGCCTCTATCTTCATCCTCATCGGTGGAGGGCGTGACCGGGTACAGTCTCTCTTCAGGGATATCAGGCAGAAAATCCCGGTAGCAGGCATGGGTCACGGTTCGCTCGCGCACGATTGGCTGGTACTCGACTCTTCGACACTCCCAACTGTTGTAGGGCTCCTGATTCCACTTCTTCTCAAGATGGTCATGACCAGTGAAAGGAATCACGTTGTTGAACCGTTGCTCAATGTGCGATGGATGGTAGTCAGACTCGCAAAGTCCGTAGGAAATGTTCTCAGCGACGCCTGAAAACCCAGGAAGATTCTGTTTGACCGCCATAGCGTGGACCAACGACGCGCGTGCATCACTGGTTAGCTCAATCGACAACTCGCCAAGATCACCTGAAGTGTCCGGATTAAAGGTGACGCGGACAATGTTTTGGATGCCGATCAGTTGGATAGCGGCCCAGATGGCCGGGGCGTGGAAGTTGTTGAAGTCCAGGCATCGACCGGATATCTTGTGAGGGGAATCCTTGTTTGATGGGGTCGCTCCCTTGTAGGGGAGCATGGTGGCCTTGTGGACGTCACCATCCTCATCCACGAAGAAGAGAGGCTTCTTCTTGAAGAAATCAATGTAGACATCGACGGCCTTGACGTCGTTGAAGTTGACCATGGCGCAGAACGTGCCGCTTCGAGAGGGTGCTATCTCAGGCATGACAACAACGCTGTTGACGCCACCCAAACCAGTGACTCCTTCCATTACCTGGGTGCAGGTGATATTGTGAGGCAGATTGTTGAGAATGACCATTGGGCCTTGGTTACGAACAACGTCTTGAGCCCAGTCACGGCTACTGAGCTGGCGCATGCGCTCAGACATAGTAGTCGTGTACTCAGACACATAAGTAGTCATGTACTCATGCATAGCATGCATAGCATGCATAGTAGTGGTCAACTCGGGCACAGGGGGCCAGTTGGGCAAAGGAGTGTATCCCTTGGGCGCAGTAGTGGGTGCCTCGGGTGTCTTGACAATCTGCTCAAAATCGCTTTCCTCATCCTCATCCTAGGAGGAGATAGAAGCAGGGCCGACATTGTTCTCCACGTCCTTGTCCGACATGCAGTCCGCACTGGCCTGCAGAGTAAGGTTAGGCATTGAAGGGCGAAAAGGGGAGAAAACAAGAGAAAGGAAAAGGTTTTGCTCTTACCAGGGTGTCGCGAAGGCAATCGATGATGCCGACTTGTTCCGAGATATGGTCGCGACGTGCTTCGAGATCTTCCAACAGGTGAAAAATCGACTCCCGAAGTTCATCGGCAGGAGCGCGGCGGCGAGTCATCTCAAATAGCTTGATCTGAGTCGGGATGGTGTCAGTATCTTGAGATGTCTACACGTTGAGGCCAGGGTCAGTATGAAAACTTACAGCTCCTTTCTTGCTAGCTTGGCCGAACTCTCGGACCTCCTTGACGATGTCGCTTTTGAGTTCGTTCAGTTGAATCAGGACCTCTGACGAAAACAGCGAAACGTCTCTGTGGTCCTGGTGGGCATCGAAGAGAAGGTCATCGACGTTATGAGTGATAGACATCATATCGAAAGTGACTCTTTCAAAACACTTCTTCAGTCCAGCATCGAACTGCATTCGCTTCAGGAGATCAACTCCAGCGTGGGCCTCAGATTTCTCGCCGCGGCGGCGAGTACCTGGCACGCGGTTTGCCGACATCTTGCGGGCGTACATTACACAAGTGATGCGTGAGTACGAGCGAGATGACGAAATGAAGATGAAGGATTGTAGAGTGATGTGAGAATTGTGGAAGGGGTTTGTGGGTGGTGTTGTGAGAGTGTGCGTGTGCGGGGAGAGATGTGAAGGTGGAAGGGTTTGAGTGGAGAGGAGGTGGGAGGAAAACAAAAGGTCAAGACGCGTGCCGCGAACCGTGAACGCCCACAAACACAAGGCGGCTCTGCCTCATTTTTCAGGATTCCACTTCAACACCAGGGCAACCGAGAAATATAGGGCCTGTGGGCTTCGTAGGCGAGGGCATTAGGTCACTAGCTGCGGCTCTTCAGGGCTCGTAGCCCGGTATCAAGTCCCGTGATCCCCCTGAGGTATCTCTCTAGTGGCCAGAAGGGTGCTGCCATCCGTCATCACGGTCCCCTTGGGCCATTGCATTGTGATATCCATTGTGGCAGAGGCCCACCGGGTCGAGGGGACACTTCCAGATGGTTCCTCGCGAGGGTGAAGCTCGAGTAATTCCACCAACCCGTAAGCATCCCGTCATGATGCAGTCGTGAGCTGCAAGCGGCCTTGATCTTCATCTCTGATTCCATCTTGTTCTTGGAGTTCTAGTCGTAGACGACAAAGGCCCGTCCATCGTAGCATTGTAGACCAGGGAGTTCATCCCTACTGGTAAATATATCATTAGTGCGACGGTGAGGCCGTAGATATCCTACATGCACTGCATGGCCGTCGCCCACTGGGCTGTCCGTTCGTTGTGGTTGATGCCATTCCCCACGCATGTCCACCCCTCTTTTCCACCATCGTCTCGAAGCCACGCCACCGAAGGGCCTAGCTCATCATGATCTTTTAGATTTGGCATCTCTCATAAATTATCTTTCAGTGCATCTGATTGCAAAAACATCATCCATGATACAGCATGCAAGGAGTATAGTCCATGGGCTGCAAAAGGGGTCCTGGATTTCGCTAGAAATCAAAGTGCGTCGAGACTGTGTTGACCTGGCACTGGCAGAGAAAGCATCGCGACCACGAATCCTTGGTGTTTTGACACGTCGCACCCTCACAAAGAAACAAGAACACGTTGATACCATCCGCACATCGACCGCATTCATCCTTACATTCATCCCTTATTTGATCCGACGATATCTCAATAACTTCCGCTCGCACGATCCAGACCACAGACCGAACGCCATCCTTGCGACAAAGAAGCCACCGTACAACCAACGCGCCGACGCAAGGGGGCCAGAGACTGTGCCCGCTAAGGCGATACAAGACTTGGAAAAGGGGTGCCAGAGCTCTCAGCAGCATCTTCACTCGAAGAGAAGAGACGGCATGTCGGAAGCCCGAGGAATCGGGGGCGCTCTTGGGCTCGTTGAGCACCACCAAGGACGCCTCGCTTCATCTCGAGTTGGCACTTGCACCTACCACCATGAAGTAGAGGGCATTGCATGACAATAGCTTCGTTGGCTTGTTCCAACTATTGAGCACTTTCTCAGGGGCAAGAACTGGTACGTGGATGATGGGCATGACCGGCTACTAACCAGATTTCGAATAGGGGCAGGGAGAAGAACGCACTGAAAACACTCCAGAAAGACCTCGAAACGATCACCTATACTCGACAACCCCCTACGCTCGACGATTCCCTACACTTGACGATCACCTATACTCGCAGACTTTCATACAGAGACCACAAGCACTCGCTGACTTCGAGACACGAAAGAACAAAGGCGAACATGCAAGGGAGGAAACCAGGGGCTTCAAGCACCAATTCGTTGTTAGCGGCAAGGGCAGACAGACCTGGGCTCAAGACTGCTCGGATTACTGGCTGACTTTGTTGGTTGGGACTGCTCAACTCGATTTTGCAGCTACTCGGTTGGTTCCACATGTTTCGAAGAGACAAACTTGACGTCGACAGAACAAAGAACTTGATCCTTGGCCCCTCAGAAGGGATGTGGTCAAGAGAGAGTTTAGGACGTCTCACGTGAGAAAGGACGGCGTCCAACATGAGCTCCACCTTCCCCGGTGACTCAAGCGGCCACAACCCCTGCCAGCCCTGGCAAACCCCACAGACAAGCTCCTTCCACGTTGCTCAATGGCTCGCCAAGGCCTCGCCAACACGGGAGAATGCTCCATTGAGGTCCATCGGGCGATCCTGTGTAGCCGCTAACCAACAGGCATTGGCCTGTTCACCGGGGGGGTGGTATTTTGGATGGCTTCAGCCGGTCCCTAGGCAGCAAGCCTCAGCCGCATGCGGGAGCCTGAAATCAACCAATATGAATTCACTACCAACAGCAGAAATCCATTGGATCGAGATCAGACCTTGGTTAAGCGGCTACCCGTTGACTACCAGAAGCGGAGAGTCGTCCCTCAACAAAGTAAGTACCTCACTAGTACCTACTATAATACCTTAGGTTCTGTAGCTGACTCACTGACCGGGCAACATCAGCCCAGTTCCCCAACCTTGTCTCACAAATCCCCGCAATATCCAACTAGCTATATTAAGACCAAACATCCCCATCGTTGGAATTCTCCTCTCTTCAACAAGCCAACACCTTAAGAGGTCTAAGACTTGTCCATCATCCATCCATCATGGCGTCAACCACCGAATCTCAGGAGGCCTGGTTCCTCAAGTCGTCGTATCCTGTCCTCTTCCCTTTCCACGACTCCTTGAAGAAGCCCCAGGCAGAGTTTGAGAACTTCCTTCGGGAGGAGCTTCATCGTCGCCATGACGAGACCCCAGTTGAGCTTGGTACTGGTCAGGACCAGGCCATGACCGATGCTGGCGAGTCAGAGGCATTCACTCTTGTCTCCAACAGTACTACAGGTGAGATCCGGAAAGGCATTGATGCCATGGATGTCACGAAACCCGACTCGCATGAGGGAAAACCAGAGGAGCCCAAGGCCGACCCCAAGTCTCATCCATTCATGGAAGGCCTGGTGACCTACAATAAGGAGGAGCAGGAGCCTCCTCGAAACCTTGAGAACATGATGCAGACGGAGAATAGCGATCTCGCGTACCGCTCTACCAAAGATGCTCTTGTGGACCTCTTTCAGGAGCTTGAGGAGGTTGTCTCTGGGCCTCGTCTGGCGGAGCTGCTTCCAGCCGCTTGGAATGCGGACCCTCTCGATACCCTCAAGATCATATTCAATGCCCGTTCCATTCACCTTGGTAAAAGCTCGAGAGTTAGCTTTTACCGCTGCGCTGGCTGGTTGGCACGAAACCACCCTGCAACCCTCGTCGCAAACCTCCAGTGGCTGAGTCGCCCAATCATCGAAAAGAAGGCCAAGAAGGAGAGCGAGGACGACGCCGTGATTGTCGACGCGAGGGATGAGGACGACCCCTCAAAGTACGATGTAAAGCACGGCGTGGCCCATGGATACTGGAAGGATCTTCTCAACATTCTTGCCCTGGCAGCCAACAACAAGCTCGACGGGCTCTCGGATCCTAAAAGCGTTCTCAACAGCAAGAATCCTGGCATTATCCGAGGGAAGAGCATTCAGAAGACTCGCGGTCGTGGAGTCGGAAGAAGCCGTGGCCGTGGCCGCGGAGGAGCTCGCACTCGGAGAGGACGTATCATGGAAAATGACGAGGAGAAGGGACAGAAGGAGCAGGAGGAACAGACCCGTCTCCCTCCAAAAGAATTCAGACGACAAACCAGAGAAAACCGCTACGAGGCAGCAGTCAAGGCTTTCAACACGGATCCAGTGTATCGTACCCTGCACTTGACCATCGCCCGACTGTTCGCGGAGCAGCTGGAAAAGGACCTTCGCATCCTTCGAGGGGTTGATCAAAAGGCAAAGCGCACCATCTCGCTATGTGGCAAATGGGCTCCTTCGCACGACCACTTTCATGACAGGCACACCTTCATCGTTAGTACCATTGCCGAGATTCTGTATCCCCGCGACTCTATCCAGGACAACCGACTTTCGCCAACGGACGACCGAGAGACATACCTCCGATTCGCACGTGAAGAGTACCGCAAGGACACGTCAGCTCTCCGGAAGCATCTCGAGGTTGTCGAGCGTGACATTACTCTCCAGAAATTTGACAACATCAAGTACGATCGAGTGCCCTCTCTTGCCATGAGCCAGTACTCGAAGCTCTTCATCGAGAAGGATATGGACCACTTTGGTTCATATATCGACAAGGTCGCCGAAGGAAAGGCCAACATCTCTGGAGCCACTCTGCTGCCGTCAACCTTGATCCAAAAGGTGCGAGGAGGTAGTTCGGGCAGCGGGGGAAACAGCGCACGCGATCTTGTTGAGCGAAAAGTCCATGAGATCGAGGCCAAGGTTGTCGATGGGCAGTGGAAGACGCTGGTACAGCGCATCAAGGACTCGGGAACTCTAGAGTCTTGCATCGCCGTCTGCGATGTGTCCGGAAGTATGTTGTACCCCAACTTCCCCGACAATACCACCCCAATGGACTCGGCTATTGGTTTGTCCCTTCTTATCGCAGAGGTTGCGAAGCCTCCGTTTTCAGGGGCATTCATCACATTCAGTGCCAGTCCTACCGTCGAACAAGTCGATCTCGCCAAGCCTTTGGGAGAAAAGTATCGAAACATGCTGTCTTCAAGATGGGGCATGAACACAAACTTTGTGGCAGTTTTCGAAGATCTCATCCTCCCCATGGCGGTCAAGAACAAACTGAAGCAGGAGGACATGGTAAAGCGTGTCTTTGTCTTCAGTGACATGCAGTTTGATGCCGCATGTGGCAACGAGTCATATAGCTGGGACGAGGCGCCGGCGAAACCTTCTGAGTGGACCACGTCATTCGAGCGGATCAAGAGCAAGTACCAAGATGCTGGTTACGAGATACCGGAGTTGGTGTTCTGGAACCTGGCTGGGGGGCGAGCGGGCTACTCGGGGGGATGGGGAGACACGACGGCGCCCAAGCCCGTCACAGCAGAGGAGGAGGGAACTTGTCTCGTCAGTGGTTACTCGCAGGGAATGCTCAAGGTGTTCCTGGATGGAGGTGGGTTCGAGGAGCCAGAGGAGGAAGATGAGGAGGATGAAGTGGTTGTTGACAAGGATGAGGATGGCAACGTTACGGAGAAGCCAGCCAAGAAGAAGGCCAAGATGGACCCTCTTAAGGTGGTGAAAAAGGCGATCAGCCACAAGGCGTATGAGATGTTGAAGGTGGTTGACTGAGGGTCTGTGGGCTGGATACTCAGATGATGAATAATGATACCCAAAATTGAGACACAACAGATTGCTATCCACGAGCCTATAATGAACGTGACGGAACGAGCAGATTAGCCATAAAATAGTATCTTACATAAATACAGACTTTCTAAAATCACACCAGCATCATTTACAACATAAAGAAGATGTCCTTTGCTCCGTGATAGTGTGAAGGCGGTGATGGCTTCAGACCTACCCTATGACATCACTAAGATCGGAGTGCATAGCTATCAACACAGGCCATGATGGCCTTGTGTAATATTTTTAGACAATAAAAAATACAATAATAATCTCTGAGTTATTTTCTCTAAACAGAATGACCTCTTTTGAGCTGTTAATAAAGACAGACGTGTGAGCTTACTGTGAAGAACATTTGTTTCTCACCCTTGACTATTGGCATGTTCGGGCATTGCAATATGACAAAATAAAACTCGACATTAAGAAACTTTCGAATTTGAATAATTACAAGAGAAAAGTCAATCATACAGTTCTTGCTTGCTTTCCTAGCCGACTCTCACAGTATTACCTCCCCCAAACACAGACATCACTCCACAATGATCATCTCGTCCACCATCTTCAAAAACCTCTCCCTATACTCTGCCGGATCCGCCGTGATACTCATAGGACCCTTATGAGCCACCTTGTTAAAAATCTTGACAACCTTTGTCAGCGACCTCGCGTGAAGCGTGTGCTTTGCCCAGAAAAAGTCAAGAACAACACATCGGTACGTCCACTTGCCCTCTACATCATTCACACCCTTTCGCCATGCCCCTGCGTCGGAAGATACAGTTGGGACATTGCTTCCACAGGGGTGACGGACTAGGAAGAGGGAGTAGTCGACGGCGTTGTGGGCTGCGAGGAGGGCTGAGTCGGCGAAGAGGAGGGAGGTGAGTTCTTCTTTGGCTTCGCGTGTGACGTGTACTTTTCCTGGGAACTCATCGACGAGACGTTCAATGACGCTTTCGGGAACAAGGGCTCCGTCGGCAATGTCTCGTTCTGGGAAGAAGTAATCGTTTGGCTTGAGGTCGTACGTCTCCCAACCATCGCCTTCTTGGTCCTGTGGTCTTCCGAAGAGTAGATTCTCCATGACGATGTGGTGCGTCGGTGCAACACCTAGTATGCCACCTATCGATGCGTGGGGTGCATGTACAAGGTCTGTTATCCGAACAAGCAGACTGTGAGGTTGATGCTTCATGTGTGCAATATAAGGATCCAACAACTCCCTCGCGAAAAAAGCATGCTCGAAACGTCGAGGAAGCGACTTGACGAGATACTTTCCATTAGGGGTCGTAAAAAAAGTCGAACCGCTATATCCAAGATCACCGATAGGAACAAGCCGCGCAGGAGGATCCTTTCCCAACCCATCCTGCTGCTGTTCCTGGAACGAAGCAATGTACTCTTCCTCATCAAGTTTCCAAACTTCCCTTCGTAGAGAGAGGAAATCAACGGGCCGGAATCGAGAGAGGAGGAGCTTGAAGAGGCGGAAGAAGGAGAGGATGACGCGGAGGATGTTTGACTTTGTTGTGCTGTGGCGACGATGACATATTGCCTTTGCTATTGAGGTTGAGATGCGAGAGGAGCGAATCTTCATGTCGGTTGTTGGTACTTTTTTCTTGTATAATTGGAAGCGGGTTTTAAGGTGTAGATTTAGTTTGGTCTAGGATCTTGCCGTGTTTTCGAGAAGGTGTGTAGATTGACGTTGGAGTGAAATGTGAGGGTTTGACGATTCGAGGTGACGTCACTGTATTGTAGAGGGAACACAACGGGCATGTGATATCCGGGAAGAAGGTCAGGTACAAGGTACAATTGATATCGAATAAAAGAATTAATATTCTAGATTTTTCTTATTCGTCTGTCCATCATTAAAATCCCCAGATATTCTAAAGAAAAGATCGCTGTGTAAACCAAGACTGAAAATTGTCAAGATATTCCCATCGCTCGCTCGCTTTTTCCCCAATTGCTCCAGTATACTCCAAATAAAACAAAACATGTTCCTGTAATCCCATAGTATCCTGTTCTTGGCCAATGTTCATTCCCGATATCGTACTCCTCCTTACTATTAGGCCGTCGTCGTACACTTCGAATACACTTTTCAGTTCAAGTCATCTCAAAAACTAAACAGACCGCTCCTCCTCTTACCAAGAGGGTACACAATCAAGGCACTCAGGAATAGACCGACACTGATTCCAATGGCAACTTGAATAACCTTGAATAACACGTTGAAAGCGGTTCCGTCGAGATTATCCATAGCGTTGCCGCTTCCACTCGGGTTCTTGGTGATCTCGTCGGCCGTGGTGATACTGGCTAGTAGTGAGCCGCCAGCCGCAAGACCAGACGGCACCTGGACGAAAATGGCGGGAAGCATAGCGGCGGCGGCAAGACTGTAGCCGACCTTTCGAGGCTTCTCTTCGGGCTTCTCAGGGGACTGGGGTCGTGACTCGGGGTCGGACATTGAGGGTAGAGACCAGGTATCTGAGGCAAGCTTCTTCTTGGTGTACCTCGGTCGTACCCTGAGCTTCCACCAGTCGACAAAGTCCAACCAACCATTCTCAGCATGTCTTCCAAGTCTCGAGTACAGATTCGCGAGGATACCGACAGCTAGAGCGCCCAGCATGTTGGAGATCTGACCGTTTCCACCAAAGTACTCGCTGCAGTAGCTGTTGACGCAGAAACCAGCAAGGGCCATGGCCGTCATGACGGGAGTCTGCTTCCACTTGGCCTGGTTGATGAGGCAAAGACACATGGTAAATCCAGGCACGAAGAGGAAATACCACTCTCGTCCAAGTGGATCGCTGCACTTTGGCGAACTCGTAGCGTTCTTGTCAATCATTCCGTACAGGGAGGCTCCGATCGTGATTCCGTAGCCGAGGAACAATGTGTAGATGAGAGCGTGCACCATGCGTACACTGCCGGCGACGATGTTGCCGCTCTGGAGTTCTAGAGAACTGCAGAGGACCATGTAACCCGGAAGAATCAGGGCGATACTGCTCTGGGCGAGGGCGCTGAAGCAGAATAGTTCCCCGTTGTTGATGGAACCAAAGGCTCGTCCGAGAAAGGACGTGACTAGTGCAGCTGAAACCTCGAATACATGTGCGTACAGCTCATTACTAGGAGCCAGTACCAATTGGAGGATTCCAACGATGGCGCCAAGAATAAATGCGATGGGCAAGTCAATGAAGCGTCCCTGGAAAGCAAAGGGGGCAACACAAGCCGAGGCAACACCATAGAGAAACACCCGGAGCCAGATGTTGAACTTTGGTTTGCTCAGAATCACCTCGTCCAGTCGCTTGGTGGCTTCTTCCACTCCGACCTTGTCGTGCACCACCTCCTTATAGATGTTGTGCACGTCACGGAGACGTCCTAGATCTATGCCCTGAGGAACACGGACGAGCTTGACCTCGGTGGTATGTGTCGTGCTATCGTCGAAGCTGATGATCATGCAGCCGGGTAGGTAGAGGAACTGGGCTTCAATCTCGAGGACTCGGGAGGACATGGTCATGTACTCCTCCAGTCTATGTGTCGGGGCGCCGTACATCATGAGTGCTCGGCATAGCTTCAGCAGGTAGCGGTGACGTTGGATGATGCCAGCGATGTGAATGGTGATGCGAGCCTTGTCTCGCTTCTTGGGTGGCGGCGTCTGTTCCCGCTTGAGTTTTTCGGCCCATTGGTCAGAGATGTTGGTTGAAGCTGGGACTGCAAACATGGAAGACGACTTCATAAGCTCAGTCAAGGCAAGTGACGATGTAGAGCTGCGAGACTTGTGATAGTTGAAGAGACCACTCGAAGGTCGGGAACGGGGTGGTGAGCGGAGAGGGATACCAATGGTTGAAGCTGGTCGTGAGGTTGGAGGTGAAGGACGAGGTGACATGAGAGGTGTTCCAGGTGTCTGAGGAGTATTGAAGCCACTGCTTGGAGCTCCTCCCCTATCATCGTGATATAGCTTGAGGAGGGATGAGAGGATGCCTCCACGATATTTGTCTGGTCGGGGGACATAGTCGTGAGCATAGTTCTGCTCAAGAACAGGAGTTGCAGTCCCAGAAACTTGTCCACTTTGCTGCTGATGAAACAAATCTCTCTTTCCTTTGTGAGTGTGAGATCTAACTAGGTTCTCCGCATCGGTATGGTGCTTGAAAGGTTCGGTATCGTAGGTTATCCTCGGTACTCGCTGGCGCAAGGTAGAATAGGCTCCTCCATCGTCTATAGCTGTCGTCTTCTTTGGTAGATCGTCCTCGTCACTCTCGTAATCCTCAATCAGGGGTTGGACCGATGGTACTTGGTCAAGCTCAACTGAACCGCGTCTTGACCCTGGAGCTGAGTAGCTTCCCACTGACACAGCTAGACGATCAGCTCTCTGGCGAGCGTCAGTCATGGATTTGAGTTGTCGCTCGCTGGCCCGCGACTCTGCCAGGTCGGCCATCTCACGATCCTGAGGGGCGTCATAGCTGGTGTTTCTCCTCAGTGCTGGCCTCGGACGCTTCGGACCCAAGAGATCTGGTGTTCCAGGGGACAGCTTCTCGACCTTGTCCTTTTCCTGCTGCCGACGCTTGTTCTCCTGCTCGGCGGACAAGATCTTTGTGAGTGCGAGGCTTAGTTCGTAGGCGTCTGGGGCGTTGGGTGGTAGTTCTCCAGGGGCTAGCTTCGGGGACCCGGCAGGTGAGAAGACGACCTCGTCCTCACGATGTCGACTAGCTCCGGCCTGGTCAGTTCCCCCTCCTTTGGTGAAGCTGTCACTGCTGGCGTGGAAGCCGACTCGCTTCTTCTCTTTGCGGACGGGGGTGGGGACCTCGCTCGGCCGAGCGCTCCCGCTCCCGCTCCCGCTGCTGCTGCTGTCGTTCTGTTCGGCCGACATGGGGGGTAGGAGTCAACGGTCAAGTTGGTTAAACTCGATGGAAAAGATAAAGGATGGGAAATAGTCAGGGTTTAATTGAACCCCGAGACGATCGTCTCTCAGCGTTGACAGCTAAGAAGCTGAAGGAAGAAAAAGGATTCATGGTCGTAGATCAACGGGGGAAACCCTTTTTCTTTTCTCCTCTCTCCCTTGTTGGGCGGCGCGCGTCGAGCTCCCTACTCTGGATGGATGGATGGATCTTTGGGCTCGCCCCGGAGCGAGAGGAGCAAAAATGGATCTGGTGGTTCCTGGGGGCAAAAAAAACTTGACAAAAAAATAAGGCCCGGTAAGGTGTGTTGATAAGGAAACCTTTGTGGGTCGCCGAGAGAGGCTCCGACAGGTAGCATACCTGATTTTGGTGGAGGAGGAGCAAGCATTGATGTGATGCAATGATATAAGAGGTATGTATGATAATAATGATGTGCTTCGCTCTGGTTGAGTGAGTCTTCCCTGGTCTGTCGTTATCGGGAACGCGTGGTCTGGTGTTTAGGTTGGGCTTCGTAATGCATTGGCGATCTCGGCGTGGTGTTTTGGTCCGCCAGCCGGTTAATTTGAGTCACCCACCTTGTTCATTAGCCATCAAGTTTCTCTTTCCTCTATGACTGCTCGGCCGAAACTTGCCTGATGAACATGATTTTGCTTCTCTTACGCTGTCTCGCTTCTGCTTGAACCTGGTGAGTCTCGTTCGTTCTTGGGTCCTTGTCATGTCTCATCATGGCTGGTCCCTGTCTCTAGATTGGCTCGGATAAAGTCCAAAACCTGCAGTTTTTATCATGACGGGCTCGGATTACCCATTATGGGAGGGGGGTGTGTGATGTGATATACAAGCCCGAGATGAGGAAAATCTTGCCTTCTCCCAGCCAGTTGGTACTGCAAGATCCGGGCCCCTTGGCTTGGCTTTCCAGCGGGCTTCTTCCGCCGCCAACCAACCCGGCTTCAGCGCCTGCCCTGTGCTTCCAGGGGATGGTAGTTCTGCAGCCCTGCAGCGATCAACAGGGTGATGGGTGCCCTGAGACACGACGACACACGCCGCACAGAAGATTCTCGACAGCACCAAAACAGAGATGCACGGCTGGCAGTTGATCGGCATTCTTGGTTTCCTAGATTGATGTGACGGAACGTGCAGCTTGACGTGCAGTCGCGGATAATGGTATCTTTTTTTTTTTTCTTTCTCAGCGCTCAGATGATGCAATAGGTGTTCGGACTTCCGCTTTGGACTGACGTCTTGTCTCGTATTCGAAGAGAGCTTGTGGGCAGGTTCTCTGTTGTTTTAACGCGTAATGACAAGCTCACCACCTTTTTTTTTTTGCATATCATATCAACCAGCCGACATGACAGCTCTCTTTACTATTCCTTTTCCCCTGCCAGACCCATATCTCGGTTTTCCTAATTCTCCCTTGTTTCCCGATACATGCCCGCCAACCTAATCAATGCCTAGTGTGACGAGATGGAGGCTCTTGGTGAAGGGGGGTCAAGAGCATGGACCTTCTTCACAGGGGACGGCAGAGAGAGAATGAATGAATGGATCCATCTTTTGAGGCTGTACAGAGGAGAGGAGACGGAGTAGCTCTATCCGGGACCGGCCGTTCCGGAGCATCCACTTTGAGATACCCAATAGCTCGGAGATGGAGGCTATCTAAGCTCGAGCTAGCATAGAAGCTATGATGTTCTAGATAGTTTTCGTCGTTGCCCGGGTGGCTATTCTTGGAAAAAAGAGATTTTGTTACCCACGTCTCAAGAATATATCGAGTATAGTGTGAGAGGCACAGGATCAAGAGTGAGTAAGCAAGAGTTCAAAATGGAAACTTTTGACTTTTTTAAACTGGGTCCTTCATTGATATCAACAACCTATTGAAGACCAAGGTGAGACCAAGAACAAGAGTCATTCAACGCCACACCAAACCACACCGAGACGGGAGATAGACGCCCAGTGATAAGCGCGCCCGCTACCGCCCGCTACTCCTTTACTACGAAGGAGACTATTTACTGCACATCCATACCTACCTACCCGGCAGATCTCAACAATCTCCCCGTCGTCGTAATCGACCCATTCTCGGCATAAACAACGCACACGCACACGCACACACAATACAATCATGGCTTCGCAGAGATCCCAGGGGTCCGTGGCTATACTCCCCGACCGCATCGTCCCTATGCGCGTCATCGTCTGCGGCGTGCATCGCACAGGCACGCTGAGTAGGTTTCACCGTCCGCTCACCGAATCACGCAATGCCCGGGGGTGTCACAAAGGGGTGGGTGTGCGTGTGTGTGGCAGCCAGCCCTGCATGGATAAACAAGTGTGTGGCGAGCCAAGATAAGGCGAAAAAAGATGGGAGAAACAAGAGATCTTGGCTGACTCGTTTCGGATCCGCAGGTATTCGCAGCGCCTTGTGGCAGCTGGGCTTCCACGACTGCTACCACATGCACTCGCTCATCCAGGACACTTCTCAGGCCCCGGAATGGGTCCGGGCGTTTGAGGCAAAGTATGCCGGCCGGGGCACCTTTACCCGTGCCGACTGGGACCGTCTGCTCGGCGATTGCCAGGCCGTGTGTGATGCGCCCGCCGCGTTTCTCGGCGCCGAGCTTGCGGAGGTGTATCCGGAGGCCAAGGTGATCATCCTGAACCGCGACCCGGAGAAGTGGTACGACAGTGTTCTCAACAGCATTTATCTCATGACCAAGCCGCAGGGTTTGGGGTTGAAGCTGGCCATGATCTACTCCTTCATGTTTGATACTAGCCTACGCAACATGGCTGGTTACAGTAAGGCTCTGAGGCAGTGGGTGCTCAAGTATGATCACGGTGAGGAGAAGGACAAGGCTCTGGCATGGTACAAGGCACAGTACGATGAATACCGCGAGCGCATCCCCGCCGAGCGTCGCATCGAGTACACCATCACAGACGGATGGGCACCGCTGTGCAAGCACCTAGACGTCCCCATCCCCATGGTCCAAGATCCGGAGACGGGCAAGATGGTAGAGGCGCCGTTCCCCCGCCTCAACGACCGTGAAATGTTCCGCGAGAACGGCAAGAGGATGTTAAAGAGGAGCAGGGCGAGGGCTAACGACAACATACTCTCGGCGGTGGGGAGGTTGGCGCTGCTGGGCGTCGCGGGGTACGCCGGGTATCTTGCTTGGAGGACCCGACTCGGCGGACGAGTCTAGCTAGGGGGGCTTAGTCGGAGCTTTCCAACTTCCCCGGGCTCACAAAGGATCCGTGCAGGACGAGTCAAGGCTGTAACGAGTCAAGGCTGAGTATAATCAGGGAAAGCCTGCGGGGAAAGCTATATGGTTTGAGCAAGTTGCATCATCGTCTGGAGGTAGTGTAAGATAGACTTGTATATCATCTCTACTCGGTACTTGAGAGTCATGTCATCAGCGTTGCAGTTAACGTGAATCTTGCACAAAGTAATCTCCGCAACCTGATGAATTCCTTTGTCACAAGAGATGGACTGACCGCCGGCAAAGGGAGCCAGGGTAAGTGCCGGAAGATGGAATGCGAGATGGGACAAGGGCCCTGGATGAATTAATCCGACATAATCAACTCTCTTGGGGAGAAACAAAGTAAGATGGGAGAGTTGAAAACCCCCCACGTCTCTGGGCAGCACGTGAGGAGCCCCGGCTGCAGTGGCCCGTGGCGTCTGGCTCTTGTCCCATGGCCACGGGCCTCGGTCTGTTCGGATGCCCAGCCATCACATCACATTGAAGGGACGCAGGTGTGGTCGATCACATCACATGGCTTTAGATGGGCATTTTCTAGTTATTCTTCCATCAATAAGACGTCTTCAATTCATCTCGCGAGATCTGATCTATGTTCAATTCGAGAAGCTGTGAAAAAAAAGTGTGGCGAGTGTTGCGTCGTCGCCATTATCGTAAGTTTTACTTTTCAAGTACAGTACCTAACCTTGAAGTATCTTAAACCCCCCACGCTTTTTTTCTCAATCAACAAATTCACCCTTCCCAGTACTTTTGCTTCCTTCTTCTTCCATGCCTGGTATCAAGTCCGGCGCAGGCAAAGAGACACAGACCCATGCACCCCGAGCTAGTCTTCTCCCCCCCCTTTACACCTCAAGTTACTGTACACACAAGCCCCAAGCGAAGCAAGCTGGGCGTGCCAATTCAGGGCTGTCATTGGTTGAAGGATGGAGCTGACGCTTTCTTCTCCAGGCGCTGAGAGACGAAGGCGTGGGGGTCCCCTCTCACCCCAGCATGACCTTGCCTGATATACACGCTCTCTGGTTCGTCAATTAAGCAAAATGGGCGTCGGTCCATTGGACGCCTAGGGGACGGCGGGCTCTGGGTCCGTCCGGGGGGCGCCTACAGAGGCTGCGTTGCGTTGCGTTGCGTTGCGTCGACAATGACCAGTTTCGGAACTTGGAGGGTGAGAGCCTTGATCAGGAGACGTCGGTCTCGGACGGTACCTGCTTCTGTCGTGCTGATCATGATTGTTGGTGGAGGGCGCCGTCGGTCTCTTGGAGGGCTGCCTGTCAAGCCTCCTTTGTGCAAGTCAGACATTCGGGCTTTTCAGCTTGTGTAACCATTGGCATGTCTTTTGTCCACACTCCTATCGTTTCTGGGCATTCATTCTCACGAGGTCATCCGCCGTGCTTGCTGTTATTTACGGCTTACACCACATACATACGAGAATCCCTTCTCCGACATTTGTGGGCTCATTGTCAATGACTGGTACCCCCACTGAAAGACTCCATCGGACGCTTTAACGAGCGGTCTGCCCAGTCTTCTCTTTCCTCTTTGCCCGCGTGCTTGGTCTTCGGACGAGAAGGTCTGGCGATTTACCGGTGCGGCCCGGAGACACTCGGCCGGAGGACGGCGTGGCCTTTTTTGAGAGTCTCTCTCTCCCCCGCTTGACCCAGGCATCCGGTGGCTTTTTTCCCTGGTGATCAGAGCTAACCCCCACGCCAAAAAAGAAGGACCCCCCCCTTGTTTCGTTACTCGTGTGAGCGTCCATCTGCCGAGTTGACACCGCTTGGACCAAGGCTTGGACTTTCTGGCTAAGCAAAGCCTCATGACGAAGGGCAGCCGCCTTTCCATCTCCGTCGTTTTTTCCAAGGGCTGCCCTGGTCCTACGGTGGACATAAAAGAGCAGCTGACGCCCTTTTGTTTGCCGAGATTTCCTTATCATACCATCTTGTCTTTACTACCCTGTCTTGCTAGCATCTGTTGTTGCGTATAAGACGACGACCTTCCCCCCCCCCCTTCATATCTACATCTACATCTACACTTTAGACTTCATGCCTGCTACACTTCTCACATCTCCCACCATGGGTTCACCAAAAGCTCCTCAACTACGACTCGGCGACGGCGTCTACGTCCCTACCCTCGCCTTCTTCACTCCCGATGACGAGGTCGACTCCCCAGCCCTGGAGAAGCACATCATCAAGCTCCTAGAAGCAGGAGTCGCTGGCATCGTTGTTCACGGCTCCAATGGCGAATGTGCCCACCTCTCACACTCTGAGCGTACCGCCATCATCCGTGTCGCCAGGGATACCATCCTTCACGAGTCCACCGGCACTCGCATCCCCCTCATCGCCGGCTGCGGCGCTCAGAGCACCAAGGAGACTACCCAGCTGTGCGAAGACGCCGGAAAGGCGGGCGCCACTCATGCTCTGGTCCTCCCTCCCAGCTACTACGGAGGCTTGCTCCCCGACGACCTCGTGGTGCAGCACTTTTATGACGTGGCCGACAAGAGCCCTATCCCTCTTCTCGTGTACAACTTCCCCGGCGCCGCTGCCGGCCGCGATCTCTCGTCCGACACCATCCTCAGCATCGCCAAGCACCCCAACGTGGTGGGCGTCAAGCTGACGTGCGGCAACACTGGCAAGCTTGCCCGCATCGTTGCCGACTGCCCGGAGGGCTTCTTCGTTGGCGGCGGCAGCGCAGACTTCATCCTCCAAGGTCACGCGGTGGGCGCCAACGGCACCATCTCGGGCCTCGCGAACCTGTGCCCCCGCGCATGCGTGCGAATCATGGAGCTCGCCGACGAAGGGCGCTGGAAGGAGGCCCGACAGCTGCAGGCGCAGGTGGCCAAGGCCGACTGGACTGCCATCAAGACAGGCTTCGTGGGCGTCAAGGCGGCGCTGGGTCACTACTTTGGCTACGGGGGTGAGCCTCGAAGACCCTGCGTGGCGCCCTCGCAGAAGGAGCTGGACGTGATCGCCCGGGGTTTCCAAGAAGTCATGGAGCTGGAGCCTACGCTTTGATTTGATTTGAGACGAGAAGATGACAGAAAAAGTCTTAATGACGGAGTTGCATCGGGTTAGCGATGATGATACCTAGATCAAGCACAAGATGGTGTTGTGGCGTTGGGCATGGGCACATGCATACATACAGCCATGGGATCGATCATCTGGCCCAGCTGTTGTACATTTTTATTACGAGCGATTATTTCTTTAATAGTCTTTGAATGAATTTGGAAATGATATTCATCATCAATTGATCAATTCTTTACTGTTAAGAGTGTCATACCTTGACTTGCCACACTGATAAATCATGAATAATGTCCGCTGCACCTCGGACATTGGGAACTGAATATTCGTAACTCCTCCTTTTCTGGGGGAGGCGGTCTCCACGTTTAGACGCAAGACGCAAGCAATAAAAACCCGACAAGAGAGCGGCACAGTCAAGTCACGACCCCAGAGGTTGTGCAACCAACATTTGGAGTGGCTGAGCCCATGATCAGCAGACAAGGCACGCATCAGGTTGCCTCTTTTGGAGGGAACAAGTTGAAAGGTCAAACCGGTAAAGACCGGCAAAAGAACGCACGAGGTCCCGGAGTCGGACGTTTCATTTCGAGTCTTTGCAGGTCTAATCCGTACAGTAAGAAGAGGGTCTGTCGGTTGATGATGACGGGGAGGGTAGAGACCATCGTGGAGAACCCCGCATGTGGTGCAGAAACAGGGATCCCTGGGAAGATGGGTCTGGACAATTATGTAAACTGGGGCGAGGAATTAACAAGTAAGAGGCGAGGGATTCGTAATTCTACACTGGGGCGAAATATTGGGGATAATTCTACCATGTTCCCCCACAGGAAAGAGAAGGAGAGAGAGAAACGTTTGACTCGGAAGCATCGTGAGATGGGTGATCCTAGACGCGGATCTTTGCGTCGGAGAGTTGAAAAGGCTTGAAAAAGACTGGGCAATAAATGACGGAAGAGAAAAGAATCAGCCTCAAGAGTGTCAGCTGGCCTCGGTCTTGGCACATTGGGGGCAGTAAAAAAAGAAAAACAAAAAAACCGGTATTGATTTTGAGGCTGACCCTCCCTCCTCCTTTCTCGGGAATAGGCAATCGTCGGCATCTGAGTGTTGGGGGAGAGAAGAGGAGAAATGGGAAAAGTGTGGAGAAGGTAGAAAAGGGTGGAGAATCTTTGAATGTGGAGATTTTGGGCGTGGGGGTTCACTTTCAAGCTTCAGGGGTCTTGGGTCTTGGGTCTTGAATGTCTCAGGTGGGAGTTGAGGCTTTTGCTATAGGTAACTAATTGATCATCGTGACAGTAACAGTAACAGTACCTGACTATCAGTATTCGTACTAGTACTACAGCTCCGCCAAGTCCAGGTTCCGAATCAGATCATAGTAAAACTTGACAATGTCCAGATGCGAGTCCATCCTAACCCTCTCGTCCACCGTGTGGATGTTTTCTGAACCACGTTGTCGGGATGGCGTCCAACGGTAGATGTGTGGCGAAAGGTCTGCAAGTACGTTAGAATCTTGAGGGTTAAAACATGCATAGACTAAAAAAGACTCACTCAGGTAATGTCTCGTGTCGGTGTTGCCCGTCATTACTTCTCCCACTGGAACAACTCGTCCTCCGTCAAAGGCAAATGTGTGTTGGATCGTTCCGGAAAATATGTCCCAGACTGGTCCGCTTGTAGGAGACACGGGTGTGATGTTGAACTTTTCTGCTGCTTTCACGATTAGACGACCATCATAGTCTCCAACTGGAGCAGTAGAGTCGGTGCCGAAAAGCGTCTGGTACTCTTCATCATCGGCATACGCCTCCACACTGAGGTTGTACTTTTTCACCACCCCCGAGATATTCTCGATGAAACTGCGCTGCACCTTGGCAATGCTATCCTGAGGGGCGATTCGGTAGTTTACCCCAAGAGTGACAAGTTCGGGGAGAGCGTTGATCTTTTGCCCACCCTGGATGATATCAACAGCCTGCGTCGTCTGAATCAAGAACCTAGCCGTGGGGTTGACGCTAATCAGCTCCGAAGTGAGCTTGTCAAGATCACCCTTCTTAAGCAGGTCATTGAGCTTGGGCTCGGCGTCGGGAGAGTACCTAGCCACACAGACGAGGTGGTTGTACACTGGACTTCCCTCGAGGACCTTGGGTTCGTATGGGTTTGCTTCGAGGGCCGAGATTATCTCTGCGGTTATGCCGATGCCTGTGTGTGGCTGGGGGATGGAACTGTGGCCGCCTTTAACGTGTAGCTCTGCCCAGATGTCGACGTGGCCCTTTTCCATCACTGCTGGGAGAACGTAGAGTGTGTCGTCGATGAGTTGGATGCCTGAGCCGCCCTCGTCGAGGATAAGGGCGATGCTATCGTCTCCATACCGTTCTGTGAGGAAGTCGCCGATTTTACCGGCGCCGCGGTATCCGGAACACTCTTCGTCAAAGCCAAAGGCTAGAAGTAGAGTGCGCTTTGGCTTCCAGTCGGTGTCTGTGAGGAGCGTCTCGATTGCCGAGAGGAGAGCAGTCAGACTGTTCTTGTCGTCAGATGAACCACGGCCCCAGAGCCATTCACCGTCAAAGTAGGCGTCAAAAGGTGGGTGAGTCCATGTTGATGGGTCAGGAACAGGAACAACGTCTTGATGAGCTGCAAGAAGGTATGGCTTCAGAGAAGAGTCGCTTCCCGCGAGCGTGTAAACCAGGCCAAACCTATTGACCTTTTCAAGCTTGGCGTTCTTGTGGCTGGTAGGTATCTAATTAGCTACTGGGTCTGAGAGTAAAGAGCACCACTCACATTGCCGGGTACGTCTTTTCCAACACATGATGCAAGTCGTAAAACGGCGCCCACCGCTCATCTTTGTCAAAGTCACCTAGGTCATCGTAGCAGATTGACGGAACCCGCACGATGGCTTGGTGTCTCTTGACTTGCCTCAGCAAAGCATCTTGAGAGGAAAACAGACTATCGGCCGAGGGAAGTCCATCACGGGTGGGGTTGAGCACGGGAGGAAGATTGCACTGAAAGCCGCTTCCCAAAGGTTTCTGGACATGAGCGCCAATTGCAAAGGCTGAGGCGCCTGCGACGGTTGCCAGCGCGGTAAGCGATTTCATCACCATGGTTGCGCACTACTCTGGGGAGTTGATTGAGGTGAAGGAGTGTGATCGGAGATATAGAAGTGGTTGGCGGGGGTGGGAACAAGTTCGTTGCCAATAATGGGAATGTATTGCGACATGGCCGGAGCCGGAGTCCGAGGGTGATACCGTTTGACCCGATACGGAATCCGTTTTGATGTCTCGGGGTACAGATGTGGATGCCGTTGATAGGCGAGGATGAGATGTTTGATTGGTGGGTGCATCTTTGATGCTGATAGTCAATTACAAGTACCTATACATGTTCGTTGAAAGAGCATTGCCATGCTCTCGCGTATTGTAATATCCCGAGTCGCTGTCCCTGGGCGAGACGCGATAATACAGTTTGTTCCATTCTTCCTCCTACCATCCATCGCCAGCAACAAGTTCCATCCATACCTCTCCCTCGTATATGACCAAGTCCAAGTCCAAACTCCCTCACACCGTGCCAAGTGGGTATCGTAAAAAGCAAATGTCAGAAACAAGAAGAAAAAGCCCTCCTCTGCTTGGACACAAGAACTCCTCCTCACAACTTGCTCAGACTGCAGTTTCCAGGCGCATACCCAAACACAGCCTGCGCCAACTCTCGAAGCTTGAGAATGCATTCGCGATCGCCGCCGTGGTGCATGATGATGCACGACTTGTGCAGAGCGTCCAGATTGGCCAGGTTGTAGTAGGGCTCCGACTTGCAGAGACTCTCGCACGCTGCTCTCTTGGAATTCCACTCGATGGGCAAAAGACCTGGAGTCTGCTCGGCTAGATCGAGGTAGTGCTTGAACCCGGCCATGTCCTTGTTCCAATCCCTATAGAAAATGTCGAGGCGGGTTATTGGGCGTCCTTTGATATCCTGCATGCGAAGACGGAATGAGTCGATCAGGTAACCGTAGAGCTTTGTGTCGGGTATGTAGTGAAGCCAGTTGACGTTTGGATAGCCGTATCCAGAGCCACCCTCGGGCATCTCGGGCGCGGGCCACACAATGTCTTTGGGATGAGGACGGCTCAGGTACCTACTTCGAGGCGTTGGGACTGGGAGTTGATGGGTTGGGACAGGAACCGGGGACGGTAGGGCGGGGGGATGATGCAGCGCCATGGGAGCGCGAGAGCTGTTCACAGTAGGTTGGAGTCTCGGGACGAACAGGGGCAGAATAATGTCGTCAGCGGGAGGTGGTTCGCAGATGATGGGATTCGCAAAGCTGTTGTAGAGCGTGATCCCTCGCTCCATGCCGTGTTGTCTCCAACACTCGTTAGTGCAGTAGATACTGCGCTCGCCGCCGAGGTGATCTCTAAACTTTTCTCCAACTGGAGCTGTGCAGCCAGCGCCACATCTTTGGCACCAGGTGTAGATGCCCTCGAGTGATCCAGTGCGGATCGGGGTCGGAAGATAGAGCATGACGGGGAGATGATGTCTGTGACGGGTGAGAATAAATCCAAGAGCACGAATAGATAATGAGAGACGAACAATATTCGGTGTTTCTGTTGGCTGTGTTGTGTTGATCACAGAGATGGATGTTTTTGGGAGAGGATGCGATCGAGTTAGTGCTGGTGGTGATGCATGAGGGGGGAAGAAAATAGAAGAGAAGCGAAGAGGAGGGTGGATTATTGGCAGCAATGGTAAAAAAAAAAACAGATTTATTGATGCTCTAAAATCTAGCACTCAATACATAAATCGTCCTGATGCATCCTTAAATCCAAATTCCCAAAAGTCAAATAAACAACAATAGATGGTCCCCCGATTGTGCATCAACCTCATATGCAGCTCAAAACCCTCAACCAACTACCTATTCCTTCTCAATATCCTCAATTCTCTTTCCAAGCCAGGCCTCAAATGCCGAAAACTGAGCTACCTTGTTTCTCTGACCGCAAAACTCCTTCAGGGCGACGGCCTGCTCCTTTACCCATCGACGCTGGAGGTTGATCTTGGATCCGCCACTGTCAAGAAGAGGTCCAAGCTCCCAAGATAGCTTGGTCGTGCAGATAGGGCAGAGGTATGGAGGGATGTGAGTTTGCTGTCTGGTGCTGGAGACGCCTTGCATTATGCATGCGTAGTAGGTGCAGTGTTCCATACCGAAGCAGTAGCCTAGTCCACGGGAGACGGCAAAGGTCACGCGGGCGAGCCATAAGTTTGCCAGTTCATCGACGGTCTTTGGCTCGAGAGCTTTCTTGTATGCTTCAATTGCAGCAGGAAGCGCTGAACTGGACTTTTGTGGATCGTCGGACTCGAGGGATACCTTACGTCGCTTAGCCGTCTGGATCTCTTCCTCCTGAGCAATCAAGCCATCTGCGTAGACCTTGCAGTGACTAGCAGGCCACATATGCTCCCGATCAACCTCCTGTATCTTATCCAGAGCAGGATTCAGACGGAAAGTGGACACGACGACGATCCGCGAAGCGCCGTATGCTTTCGTCATGGTAAAGTCGTTATTCTCATCATCGCCGAGGTAGTACAAGTCAAAGTCAACCAGCAGGACGGTTGCGTGTGCCTTGGGGGGCATCCTGTTCAAGACAGCCTCTAAAAAGTCGGGAGCGTGAATTTGCATACGTGAGACGCCGTCTTTTCCTGGGCGGCATCTAATGAGGAACAAGTCGTGGACTGATGGGACTTCCAGGCCGATGTATGTCTGTCCCTCTTTTGGAGGTTTGCCCTTGTATGGTCTCCATTTGAGTTGCATCTTGGACTGCTGGATAGTCATGGGATGGTAAAATGCGGCGAGGTAGTCGTTTAGGTCCTTCAGCTGAGTCGAGGACGCCGTCCATTTTGGTAACTCGGGGCCGGCGTCTGACTCTGCAATAATAGGTTTATCCCAAGAATCGCAATCTTCTCCAATAGGTTCACTAAAGATGGGAGGAGCAAGAACAAAGATCTTGCTTCTGTCCTCGTCGACTTCGTTTCTCGTGTATCCGCGCCATACCTTGCAGGACTGGTGATACAACGGCTCGTCGTGGTTCAACTGGGTCATGAAGTCTGACGGTAACACCAAAGGGCCCGGAAACGTCTTCTCGTCCATCATGGCATCTTCAGGAATCGGAAACGTGTCTCTTCTCCTCTTTCCGGATGTAGAGGCCGCGAGAAGACGTCTTTCAAGGGAGGGTCTCTTGAAGCCGACTCGATCCGCGATGGAGGTGCAGTTGGTATAAAGAGACTCGTGCGAACAAGGGGCCATCTCTGATGCTTTTTGTTCTTAATTTGATGTAAGAACGTTTAAAGAGGTGTGTATGCATGGGTAAAGTTGATGGAAAGTCAAATATGGTGGATGGTCTGGGGGTCTTTATCTCTTTGTTCACAACAAGGGTACGTATCTAGTCAATGTGGTACGAAGCATTCATTGGCAGGTTGATTGAAGACGCTAAGACGGGAATTCACTTTGAGAAACGGGAAGAGAGCAAACAAAGGGCGGGTATTGGGTGTGTGTGTAGATGTGTTTGCATTCACTGACTTGGCGGTTGAGACACACAGTGAGATCCTTACAGTGCAGCTAGTGGTTGCACTGTCACGCAAGAGAGCCGTTTTTAATACGGGTACGGAGTAGTCGACGGTTTAATGCAGGCGGCCGCATCGCTGAAGCCACTCACCCTGTATGATACATACTCAACCGTCATCTTCAACTAAACACGGTTTACGTCTGAGATGAAGATGTGATGCTGTAAATAATAATGTAGAGTAGATGAAGCATGAAAGACACCTGTACATAAAAAATCTATCTTTATCGTAGAAAATATCACTATCCCAAATCTCTCCTTAAAGCCAATTGGTGTGGGACTTGAAGGAACAGCCTCTACTCGCTTCGGCCGTTGACACTGCCAGCCAGGTGCACAATGAGATTTCAGAAGAGGGCACAGAAGCCCTCAATTTCAGCCGAGAAATACTTTCCAACTCTGCTTCATCTCACCTTCTCCTCCCGCTCATCTCCCCTTTATCATCACCGCCCACATCATGCACTGCTCAACCCAAAGGCCTAGCGCCACGACGACGATGGAGGGTTTTCCCTTTGCTATATATCAATATTTCAATCTCTGGCCTCCCGATCTTCTGCACCTTGCCTCATCTATACTATATATCGACATGCATTCATCTTGGCCATCTCCAATCTCTTGCCCCCCTGATACACCCTCACTACTGTGGTGGTGACGCCTTGGGGAGAAACGATATCCATTTCCGAACTTGAACATTCTTTGTTCATTCGTCATTTCCGCACCTCGAAATCCTTTCCGACATTTCCCGGTCGCGTGGCTCTTTGATTTTCTTTCACGCTCGATTCTTTGTCGCCTGAACCTCCCGGATAAGAGAGACGACAACACCTTTTTGGACCTGAAAGAAGTTTCTCGGATATAATATCTCGAGCTTGCCGCGATTCTGCTGTCTTCACGCCGCTTGCAACCGTTTTTCGGTCCGGATCAGTTTCGAAGTTTTGTCGGTGTCCCCGTTAAAATCTTGGGGTGTTATCCCCCTTCTAACTATTGTGGTTGTTGGGCGGTTATCCCCCTTCTAACTATTCTGGCTTTTGGGAGCCCGGTTATCCCCCTTCTAACTATTCTGGTTGTTGGGAGGTGATCGTTATCCCCCTTCTAACTATTGTGGTTGTGGGCGGTTATCCCCCTTCTAACTATTGTGGTTGGGGAGGTTATCCCCCTTCTAACTATTGTGGTTGTTGGGAACCTGGTTATCCCCCTTCTAACTATTTCTGGTTGCTGGGAGATTATCCCCCTTCCAACTATTTCTGGTTGCTGGAAGGTTATCCACCTTCTAACGATCTTCTGGCTCAGTTATCCCGGCTTCAACTATAACAAAGAACACATTTCTCCCTTCCAACTATTCGGCTTCCGGCTGCCTCTTAACAAGATGCTTTCCTTTTACGCCTTCCCACAAGAAATCCAGCGGATGATCCTCTCAGAGCTGGCAAACTTCGACAATCTCCCCTCCCTCGCATGCGTCAACAAGCACTGGCAAGAATACTTCGAGGCCCGGTCATTCCGACACCTGATCATCAACCAAAACGACATTGAATACTTTGAGATTATCGTCCAAGGTAGAAGAAGACACCATGTCAAGCATCTCTGGCTCAGAATTCTGCTACCGACGTGGCCCTGGGCGTGGAGCTCGCAGGAGGAAGCGGTCTACATCCTCTGGATGGCCGACAGGTACTTTACCGGGTCCATTTTTTATCTCTTTGAAGTCCTTTCACAGTGGGAGGGGAATCTGGGCATTACTTTTGAGTTGAGTGCGCATTCTCCGGGTGACAGGGGTGAATATATGCAGGACGACTTTTTTGAGAGAGACCGCAATATCTACAAGGAGTACTTGGCAACCAACTCTACCAAGGCGTACGAGTTCATTGGAGATGTCTACGAGCCTTATTTAGAGGTTTCCGGGAAACTTAGTACTACACTCATGTTGGACATGTGGGATCGGGCAGCGCGAGACCTTTTCGGATGGAAGCCTCTCCAGTTCAACTTTCACGAACAAGCGGACCTGACGCCGATCCGAAAAGATGAGGAGCCGGAACTCTCAATTGTCACCGTCATTTCCAAATTCTTGATCCGCCAGTCGCAGTTTCGAGACATCTTTCCGGCTGTCCTTGGCAAGATATGGTCAAGTCTACCTCACTTGGATCAGATTGCAATAGAGCGGTGGCGGTGCGTCGACGCAGAACATGAGACGGGCTGGTGTGAAGCCGTCAAGTGGGCCTTGGCCTTGGACTTGCCGCTATCAGTCAAGACGTTGTCCTTGCACGGAGACACAGTCAACATCTTCCACCGGTGGTCGTCTACTGAGCTCATCACTATCAGCTTGGCAAAGTATCTACGGAACTACGGCAAACAACTCGAAAACATATCCATCTCATTCCTCATCGACGCCAAGGAATTCTTCCAGCCGTTTTCGACTGCGCAGTCAGGGTGGACAACCAGCTGGGAGAACCTCAAGACTCTGTCCCTCACCTGCCGGGCCTTCAAGTCACATTCGACACATCGGATCAACCGAGTCCTCTGCGCCGCCGCCAACGCAGCCATGAAGATGCCCAAGCTGCAGCTTCTAGAGCTCTGGGACGGCACTTCAGGGAGGGCCTCTGTGTTTCGATATCATGTTGTGGACACCACCGTCGTTGAGGTTACCTGGCTCAGCACTCACATCCTCGAATTCGACCAGAAAGTGATCGATGCTTGGACGAGTGTGGCCTTGGCACAGGGGCGACCCGACATCAGAGTATCGACGACACACATGCATGATCCCGACAAGATACACTCTGCTGGGACTGTCGTGCAGTATCTACATCTAAGAGAGCAGATCCTGCACCCTGTTTCGGAATATAGGATCGGGTGGGAGCGGAGGTTGCTGAACCAGGATTAGGGGGGCATGGTACATACGCACGGGGCTGAGTTGGGCGAGAATGATGTTTGATGTGGTATATTAGCAGGCGAATGACTTTGGTGCGCGGCATAGGTTTCCACTGAAATATATTCTTTGAGCGAGACTATTCTCCAAAATACCTATTAGCTCGTCCAATGTACTTGACTGTTTGTAATGTGAGTCGTGTATGCTAGTCATGCACTTCGTGTCTCCTCCATGATGTTGTCCGCATAGTTGAGCTTGAAAGCGCTAGATACAAGCATCTAAGGAAACCGAACGCGAAACATAAGGATGAAAGATGGTTAATGAATCATGTTGGTATAATGATGTCTGACAAGAATAACGTAGAGGCACAATCCTCGTTATTCACAAGCAGCTCTTAATGCTCGACAGGCCTGCTCTCCCATAAGAATGTAATAACAATTCCGCCATAAGCAATGCGCCAAACACCTGCATCTGATGCCTACTTTTAATCTTTACACATATTCTTCCCGAGAATCTCCGCCAGAGTGTGAGACATCGCTGTTCCTCGACTTCTCCTGAGCGCCACCAACAACGCTCATACGACGGAAATAAGACTCGTCCCTCTGCTCTCGTGTAATGTAACCAGGAGGAGTCCACTTAGAGCTGTTCCAAGGCTTAATGTCTTGGCCGTACATGAGATCGACGTTCTCCAGGCTGAGCATCCGAGATTCGTAGAGGAAGAACCAGACAATAACCGCAGCAGCCAAATTTGTTCCGAAAAAGACAAAACCATAGGCGTATTTAATTCCATCCACGGCAAGGGGAGTAAGGAACGCAATCATGACTGTGAAGTGGTTAGAACACTGTTGAACAACACAGACCACAGGGACTTACAGTTTCCAAGCCAGTTGCTAGCAGTAGCAAGAGAAGCTTGCTTCGCACGAGTGCGTAGAGGGAATGACTCGCCAATAACGACCCAAGCAATGGGACCCCATGTACCCGCAAAAGAAGCGATGAACATGCAAGACGCGACAATCATGATGATGCCAACGGTGCGGTTTGACGCGGGATCAATAGCAGTTCCAACGCTGGCAAAGATTAGGAGCCAAGCGGACTGCCAAAGAGCACCGAGGAACAAGGGCCAGCGTCTTCCATACTTTTCCACCACGTAGAGACCGTAAAAGGTCATGACAACGTTGACAGCGCCGAGGATCAGCTGCGTCAAGATAGAGTCGATACCAAGAGACTTGAAAATTGTGGCACCAAAGTAGAAGAAGTAGTTGACGCCAGTCCATTGTTGCAGGAAATGGATTGCAATGCCGAGAAATGTGCGGTAGACGAGCTTGGGGATCTCAGTCTTGGGCACAAAGCATTCAGCCCAGCTTCCTTGACCAGCCTTGCGCTCCTGGTCGAGAATCTTTCGCATCTCGTTGAGGTCATCCTCGACGAGCTTGTTGTTGGGGTCGTTCTTCATGCCACGGAGGCGAGACATTGCGGTTCGAGCGGCGGTCCAGTCGCCTCGAGACGCCAGCCATCTAGGGGACTCGGGGACGCAGAGGATACCGATTCCGAGGGGGAGCGAGAAGGCAATTCCGAGGCCAATGACGATTCTCCAAGAGGCGTCAGAATCACCTATGTTCTGAACGCCGTAGTTGATGATATTGGCGACAAGAATACCGATAGTAATCATGAGCTGATATGAGGCGACGACGGCTCCTCGAATCTCACGGGGAGAGCACTCGGACTGGAACATGGGAACGCCGACCGAGAGGTTACCGACACCAAGACCGGCGGTAAAGCGACCCATCATCATATGAACCCAAGAGTTCATCGCTGTTATCTGGATGACATTACCAATGATGAACACGATGACTCCGAAAGTCAGGCTCTTCCGTCGACCCCACCAATCCGCCGTGCTATTGTGGTGTAAGTTGTTGGTCAGCCATCCAGGGGGACAAGACATACTAGGCACCAGAGAGAGAACCAAGTAGACATCCGATGCTCATAAGAGAGACGACTAGGGACTGGATGATAGGCACCCATTTCTTGTCATCTGCTGGTCCTTGGGCGAATCGGTTGATAAAATCCTCAAAGAGGAGCATGCCAGAAATCTGGCCGGTATCGTATCCGAAGAGGAAGCCGCCGATCGATGTGACGACACCCAAAAGGATGGACTCGGCACCGCAGTCGGCGCCGTTGACTTTGATGGACCTGGAGAACAATGTCGTTAGCAATACCTAAGCGAGACAGGCAAGACAAGACCTACTTTGTGCCCAACATTGTATCCAACGTGTCTCGGCTGATGTCTTGGAGAGTGGAATAAGACTAGATGAATATCTGTTTCCAAATTCCTGAAAATGGAGGCGGGAGAGCGGGTCTTTTAATACCAAGGCCGACAACTCGTCTGCTTCAAGACATGCAAGCGGAGAGAGTATCACAGGCCCGGGGGCACAAACCTAAGGC
The DNA here is from genome assembly GCA_013186415.1 of Fusarium sp. NRRL 66088. Taxonomy (NCBI): domain Eukaryota; kingdom Fungi; phylum Ascomycota; class Sordariomycetes; order Hypocreales; family Nectriaceae; genus Fusarium; species Fusarium sp. NRRL 66088. The sequence goes on from JABCKD010000022.1 coordinate 33,818, forward strand.
AGCCTACTCCAACTCCCTGCCTGCCTGCCCCCGTTGCAAAAGTCGGCGAGGCCGACTAGCAGCTGCCGAAGTTGGTCGTAACCCGAGCATCATTTGCTAAACTTGGCAGTCGTCATGGGGGAAGGCATCTCCTCCATGGTCGTGTCAGGCGCAGATCTCCAAGAACTGGAATAGGTCACCGTAGTTGGAAGGAGTGCGGAACGGAGGTCCAAGTGGCTGTTGGCCCTCTAACGGAGACGAGAAAGGGCCGATGTCAGTGGCGCCGGAGGAAGCTTGGGGGGAAGCCGGCTCTGGGGTTTGCTCCACGGAGGAGTCTTGGACAGGAGTTGTGAAGGCGGGCAGTCCCTTGTGCAGGGGCCGAGAGGATGGCATGATTGGACCTTTGGTGTATTGGCTTCTCCTCAATGGATGCTGGGGACTGGGGTTTCTGGGGCCCAAGCCCACGTCGTTCGTTGTGTGGGAACTGGAAATCGAAGGTTCAGCTTGCGCAGGAGATCTTGGGTGTAAGTGGTAGCGATGATGTCATACTTAAGCTTAAAGTCCGATACCCGTCGTCATGTTAAGCGACAGAGATTTCGGTGACGGCATCGCCTCGGTGCCATTTCCGCACAAGCCATGTCGATCTGGAATGGAAGCCGGACATTGTTTCTTTGTCTGTTCTTGCTGAGTTCGAGTCACGAGGGGAGGTCTGTCAGTCGAGATGGTGTGCATTTGTCCTTGACCGCACGCGAGAGAGTCTGGGGATTGTTGCTTTTGGCCAAGCAAATTAGCTGGCCGTTGAACACCTTTGCCCAAGACACAAGTCTCGGCATTACAAGTGGATTACGGTGAAGGCCTCTTGGCTTTTCTGGAGTTGCCGACATGGATTGATCTTCAACGCGCTGTGACGCGAGACAGTGTTACACAGGAAGATCATTCCCCCTCACATACTCAGCGTCCATTGACATCCGTCATCAGAAAAATATGATGAACTGTACTGTTTCTGAAGCTGACAAGAAAGCAGTCAACAATAACCGGACTCCGAGACATGAAAAAAACTGGGCATTTGCGTCACCTCCGACGTCTCAACGGTCCACCCGGGTCCGTGGAGAGGCCGGCCGTTACTCGGACCTTTATGCCTGTCGCTGGAGAACAGAAGAGCTCCGGTGCAAAAAACGGCCCGTTTGCCTCGAGAATAAAATATCGCATGCCCCTATTTTCTCCCATCTTCCCCGGGCGAATCATTGCGGATCCGGAGCAAGGCATGGGGAGTGATTGCGGCTCTGGTTGCCGATGGCCTCACCACGATTGCGCACGGCGCCCGCAAAACTCCAACGTCATGCGATACGGACATCTGGGGACTCCATGCTGACTCCATATCAACGCAGGAAAAGGCGGAGATGAGGCTTGTGAAACAGCATATGGTCCACTGGCAAGTGAACGGGCCTCTGCAGACGGCCGTAATTCGGTGTGATAGAGGTCGTTTGCAGCTTGCAGGCGACGTGGTTGGCAAACGATATATCTCGGCGGTGCTGAGATCGTGCTCTTCGGCTTATGCTGTCTCATAAGAGTTGTGAAGTTCCAGCTGATGTCGGTATGCAAGGAGTCCCAGTCCCTCATCAGGACGGTCGGATGGCAGCTCATTGAAGGTTTCGGGTCTGGTTGTGTCCAGCTCTCATTCGCAAGGACTTGAAACTCCGGGCCGAGTTCTGAAGCTCTCAGCCTACTCTCGAGCCATAGTCCCAGGGTTACCTACCCACAGTGTTGAGAATGCTCCGATGTTGTGATCAACCAGCTGGGTTGAGGAGGTTAGCTATCAAGCACTCGCTAAAGATGTATCGACCTCCATGCCCCCACGCTTCTTATCCTCCGTAAAGGTAGTTAGTATGCCGGACGAGGCTGCTTCTAAAAAGCCACTCGCCAAATTGACTTGCCGCAAGCGAAAGTAGCGCAATATTTCCCAATGAAGAAACCATAATTGGACAAACAGTTCGGCTTCAACATCGAGCATTTGCAGATCCTGTCGGTACCCGTGTCAGACGTGGCTGGCACCACGGGAACCCAACCCATCAATTGAACGCCGAAATTTGGGATAGGACATTGGCCATATATGCGATCGTCTACACGAAGCTGTGAGCAAAAGGGACTCTCGTTATCAGCTAGGACATTCCCTTTGCGAGAGCGCGAGCGAATCCAAGTCTGAAATCCTAGTCTTGGCGTTGAACTGACAAGGACCTGTATTCGGCCTCTCATTATTCCGCTCACCGAGAGTAGCTCTCCCATCACACCGCTACTGTTAGCAACCTTCAAATCATGTTGACTGCAATATTTCTGCCCTTGTTGGTTTATTGAGTTTCTGATTCCTTTAATTCTATCTTTGGGCTATTTCAGCTAGGTGACGTTTCAGAGGAGCGTAGAATTGCCTCTTTTCTTGAAGGAAGCGTCTCTAATAAGAGACACCATGATAGTGCATACCGTCTTTAACTTCGGCCTCACCGGGAAGCACACCGAGGCGCGTCCTGGCGCCCTGGCGTCGAGGCTTGCTTCTCCCTTCCATCATGACACTCACATTATCACAAGTAATTGGGTCACTGTAATTTTCCTCTAGCCCACCAATTCTCTAGAACACACTCTCTTGGATCAATTACACTATTTCATCCATCCAGCCATCATGATCTTCGACTGTGGCACCTGCCAGAGAATGTTCCCCGCAGGCTCCAAGGCTCGGGACCAACATTGCCAAGCGACAGGTCATTCACCCCCAGCTTTTGAGTGTGATTCGTGTTGCTTCTACTTTGACGACGAGCATGATCGACGCGACCACATGAACCTGCAGGACCACTGGGCGCTAGATGCTCCCGAATGTAGCTTGTGCTACTTCAGAGCGCCGACGGCATCAGAGGTCAAGCACCATGAGTTTGGGCACCACTTCTACTGCGGCGAGTGCAATCGCGAATTCCAGAACTTGAACAACATCCGCCAGGTGAGCAAGGCTTTCTATTGACCTATACAAATACTAATGCTAATCTTTCTAGCACCTGAAATCAAGACGGCATCAGGGTTCCGGGGTCACATGCCCATTCTGTGAAGTCGCGTATGGTACCGCCACAGGCTTGGTCTATCATCTTGAAGGCGGCTCTTGTCCCCAGGCTCCTTTGAATCGCGACAAGATGTACCGAGTGATCCGAGAGCGCGATCCTAACGGAGTCATCTCAATCAAGTCTCTCGAGTGGTATGGCGAGAGAATGTTTGAGATCAACCCAACAGACGCATGGAACTCCCAATGCGAAGCATTCGAATGCTATCTCTGCCACCGACTATTCGGCAGCATCTACGGGCTGAGAAGTCACCTGGCATCACCAAAGCATCAGCAGAAACTATATCATTGCCCATGTCAAACTTGCAACAGGGAGTTTGTCACCTTGGCCGCACTCATCAACCATCTCGAGAGCGAAAGCTGCAGATTCATGCGCTTCCAGCAGGTACAGACAAATATCAAGAATATTGTGTCGTCAAATAGGATTATTGAGTTCGAGTTCCAGCCTATGTAGGGTCGGAATATGTTGACAAGTTCGAAGAGGCTGCCATGTTCGACCAAGAAAACACCATGTGTATTAGAAGTTGGGCTCATCACTTATTGTCATCTCTTGGGTTTTAAACCACAGATTTCAAGTCAGCCGCAAATTGGCGTTGCTATGCCTGGTCACGAGACCTCAAGTGTTCAACCGTGTGAGTGTTGTTCTCCGCGAACACAATATCCGGAGCTGCATCACTCGCAATACCGCATTCGCTACAGATTCCAGACCTCCTTTCAGAAATTAGCCAATAATTCCTTGAGGGCCGGCGATCAACTGGGCAGGTATCGAGGAGTTCATAGGTAGACCCGGAGCCTTCTTCCTTCCGGTTCGTACAGGCCAGGCCTCACGTGCTCTACTTCCCCTCACCTCCTGCACCTGACCGTCTTCTCTCTTCCATCTCCTCTTCTCCTTGAGCCTCTCTCGTCCTGTACGTTGTTACAGTCACTATCCGCCTACATCCTCAAGCTTGTCCGCTCTGTCAAGATGGTCTTCTTTTGTGGAACTTGCTAGAGGCGGTTCCCTGCCGGATGGCACGCCCGAGAGCAACACTGCGAGGCAACAGGGCACGAAGCGCCAGAGTTCGAGTGTGAGATGTGTGACCGTTACTTCGATGATGACGAGGATCGCAAAGAACACGAAATCAACAATCACCTCTACTGCTCTGATTGCGAGCGTGAGTTCTCTAACTGGAACAATATGCAGCAGGTGTGTTCTCCCTGCGTCTTGTTCAAGCCCATGGCCCTGACAGCACCAGCATCTCAGGTCTTCTCGACATCGTCACTATGATGATCGAGGTGTTGTCTGCCCTTTCTGCAGAGCCAACTACCGGACTGCGAGCGGTGTGACCCATCACCTTGAAGGCGGTTGCTGTCCGAGAGCACCCCTTGATCGTGATAAACTATACCGGGAAATCAGACGGCGTGACCCAAACGGCTACATCTCAAACAAGTTTCTCGAATGGCATGGCACGACTACCTACGAAGCGACGCAACGCGCCTGGAACCCACGGTATAGGCAGTACGAGTGCTACCTTTGTCACACCTTGTTTCGACACTTGTCGAGTCTCAATCAACACCTTGAATCCCCAAGGCATCAACAGAACCTGTACCACTGCCCAAACCGGTCGTGTTTCAAGGAGTTTACGACGTTGGGGGGCCTGATCAACCATTTGGAGAGTGAGAGCTGCAGCTTCATGCGTTTTGAGGCGGTGCAGAATGGCATCCGAGGACTGGTCTCTTCCAACCGGCGGATTGCGTTCTGATTGTAAGAAGTGGACTACTTAATGGCATCTTTAAGAGGATTGGAAGGGTCATTGACGTGTGTAATAGTAATACCGGGCATAGAGTGGGCTTTGAGTGGATGCATCGTCATGTATATGTGTTGAGGTTATGGCAGGGATATTCAATTCATGTTCAACAATTGGCACTCAGCTCGGGGTACGAATTTGCGTCTTATGGTATAAGCTATATCCCGCGGGATATTAACAGCTGAACGAAGATCCGCATGCCATTGCCGTACTTATGCCATCGTTGACGCGTGACCGTTACATTAGTCGCCGAGCGGGTTCATCTATAACTTGGCAACTAAGGAACCAGGGATCTGACCTGACAATGTTGCACTGACGAGAGACAGAAAACGGAGACATGTTAATCGAGTCAATGAGACCCAGTTCTTTGACAACTGAACTAGTTCTCATACACCGGTAGGGTTACATACAGTTTTGAGTCAAGAATTTGCCATGAATGGGTCACAAGTTGGAATTTGCCAGCCACTGTGGGCTGTTGAATCTCCTTTCTCTGGAAGTGGCGAATGGCGACACCGCAATGACAACAACTTGACTCGTAGCAAAAGGGGTCGGAACGGTTCGAGTCTAGGAGACCTCCTCACCGTCGACTTGAATCAAGCTCTTCAGTCCGCTGTTTCTAAGAACCAAAACGGGTATTGATCTGAGCGACAAAGACATTCGAGGAATGATCTCATGGCGCCACCAAACTCGGCGACCATTTGACTTTGGCGCCGTCTCCGGCAGAAGATTCTAGCTCCCGCGCACCACAACGGAGGGAGTTTCACAAGGGTTACTTGCGTTACGGTAGAGGGATCGGCAGTTGGGTTTCGCAGCTGAGTGACATAAGGTGTTGTTTGGTTCAGAACGATTCAAAGCTAATGATTAAAAGCTATCCAACAAGGTCTATCTATGCGTACGTCTTAACCATCTTCAAGATGGCTTCCTCAGTCTCCTTGGGGCTGGTCGCACTCAGGTAGTGACCAGCACCATCCACAAAGGTGAGTGTAGCCTCAGGGCTTGAGGTGAAGAGCTTGATGTGCTCAACTGGGACATTCTTGCCGAACACGGGATCCTCGGGGCCCTAACTGTACGTCAGTATATGATGTGACAGGAAACAATGGGTTGTGACATACCTGGAGCCAGTAGACAGGGCACTTGACATCACGAAGGCGGAGCAACAGGCCATCACGCTCGAGGAGATTGGCGACGGCGGTTCGGAGCTTCTTACGACCCTCATCGCCGCTGTACACCTGCTTGAGGGTTTCATCCCAGAAGGAGAGTGTTTCAGCTGAGGGGTTGGTACCAAAGCCTACCGAGGAGACTAGTCCTCGCCAGACCTCGTCGACGACAAAGTCCGGGGTGGGAGTAGCGCTATCCCAAGACTCGTAGAACGGGCGCAGCGAAGTCTTGGGGTCCCAGCAACCCTTCTCGCGGGACTCGGCAGACTCGTAGTCCATCGAGGTACCGAGGGGCAGGACTCCGAGGATCTAAGTGGGTGAGTGAGCTACAAGTTCCGCTTATTGTGCTAGGAACCCGTCCCCGGGAGAACCGGCGTTGTTTAAGAGACGTACCTTTTCAGGGGCCAGGAGAGCCATGCGCACGACGATCCAGCCGCCTTGGCTGGTGCCGAGGGCAAAGGCCTTGTCGATGCCAAGGGCCTCGAGGACCTGGAGACTCATGACGGCCGAGTCCCAGTAAGTGAAGTGATCCGAGGGAGACGAAGTGGCGCCATGGCCAAGAGGCTCGATGGCAAGCAGGTTGACGGCGTCTGTCAGGGCCTTGCTGTTGAACTGGGCGTCAAAGAGGGAAGAGGTGGTGCACATGGAGTTGACGAGGACGACGGTGGGCTTGCTGGGGTCGACGGCATCGCCCGAGAGACGGTAGCCGGCCTTGATGCCGCCCAGGTGGGGAACAACGACTGTAGTTTTGGCGGCCATGATGGTTTAACTGGTTGATGAAGATCTCCTAGCAAGCGAAGAAAGAACTGGTCTGAAAAAGAAAAAAGAAAAAAAGGGTACGAGGAAGAAAAAGGGAAAGCGAGGAAAAGTGTCTCTCCCCTTGGGGCTAGGCTCTCGCTATGTATCCAACTCCATCCACCCTTGGTGCGTGCGTTTGCTCGCGCCCGCGTCGTTGCGTGCGTAGCGACGATCAGGGGCAAACAATGGTTTGCAGCAGATTCTGGTGTAGCCGCAAAATGGTGGGCAGATGGAGGGCCTGAAGGGGATAACTGCTCCGAGGGGGGCGGCGCCGTTCCGCTCGGGAGCGACGGGTCCCCGAATGGACACCGGACCCGCGTAGAAAAACGGTCTCTTGTCCCGGAGAAGGCATAGTGTTTAACGTCTGAGCGGGCCGTACCGTTGAAGACTGGAGACTTGAGTATACAGACCGCCGTGAAAGGAAAAGAGGTTCTTCTCTACGATTCTTCCAACTCACTTACAACAAAGACTCGAGAATCTATCACCTTGTTTCGTTTCAGACACCATACGAGTATACTCATCCTACGGCCGAGCAGCCGAGGCATGCTCCACCACGAGAACGGCACTTGCAACGCTGTCCAGCTCATTCTGGTTAAAGCGTCCCGCTTAGAGTGCTGACCGATGACACCGGCGCCACGGATCAGGGACGAACTGATTCAGACCCTTGCCTGGCATTGAAAAAAAAAAACCAGAATCAGATCAGATGTCACTCATACCTGGTGTAACATCCACGTCTTGGGGGCGAACTAGGCCTCAGGCCTGACCCAGGTTCGCCGAATTTGACTTACAGGTTATTCAAGAGTAGAGGTTAGCCCACTCGTAGAAATTGTTCATTGTTTCTTTTCTCTTTTCAGATAATTCTGTTCTCTTTTTTTCCTTTGTTGTTTCATTGTGGAAGACATGTCTGACTCTGTACTTCCTGGTCTCCCGGGCTTTGACCCCCAGAATATTCAACCATGGACTGTCGAGGTTGTCGTGTGTATGACCGTCCTAGCACTGGCTTCAGTCGGTCTACGACTGTATAGTCGACATCTCAAGGCCCAACCACTATGGTGGGATGACTATATCATCATGTTTTCGATGGTGAGTAAAATGTGTGTTCCTTATTTGTGAGTAACCCAACTCATTCTTGTAGGCGTGGAATCTAGTCGTCGTCGGTTTCATCTTTGCCATGCACTCTTGCGGCATGGGCCTTCACGCCGACAAGGTCGATCCTAAGGACATTGTCATGATGGCAAAGTGGTTGGTGGTGGCCGAAGTGCTCTACGCCTGGAACCTTGGCTGGACCAAGCTGAGCTTGCTGCTCATGTACTACCGAATCTTCCGAGTACCCTACTTCAAGAAGATGGCCTGGATCGTCAGCACTTTCGTCTTTGCCTGGGTCATCTGCATCACCTTTCTCTTCATCTTTATCTGCATTCCCGTTGAGAAGCTTTGGTATCCGGATACTCCTGGTCGCTGCATCAACCAAGTCGGTACTTGGATCGCCAACGCTGCCTCGACCATTTTCACCGACGTCGTCATCCTCATGCTACCTCTACCACCCATCTGGAAGCTGCAGCTGGGCAGGTCTGAAAAGATTGGTCTCACCACTGCTTTCGCCCTTGGATTCTTCGTCGTCTTCGCCTCTGCCTATCGAACGAGCGTCCTCTTCACTTACAGCAATTCCGATCCTACGTACACGCTCGCCCCGACCGTCGGCTGGACGGATATCGAAATGTCAGCGGGCATTGTTTCGGCGAACCTACCTACCATGTTGCCAGTCTTGAAGCTCGTTGCTCGATTCACCGGACTCAGCAGTCTTGCGACAACTGTTCGCGCTGGTTCAAGGCCTACCTTTGGATCCAAGGGGGATAGAAGTGCTCAGGGGCTAGCCTCGCTGGATGCAACCAACAAGGGAACCAGGTCCGACTCCAACACCAGCTCAAGGGGAGATGACTTTTATCGACTTCCTGACGAAACCGACTCTGATGGATTGATGAAGGGTTCGGGATTCGGAGACCTGTCTACACCATCGGATCCTAAGCTGAGGCCTGACACGAAGGGCTACGAGCTCACGGTCAAGACTTACAAGTCGGATCCTGGTAGGGATGATGATAGTGGAGAGGGTATTCTCTTGCAGGGTATTCGAGTGCAGAGGGAGTTTGAGCAGACGACTACGCGAAAGCCGTAAGGGAACGATGACAAGAATGTATTGATGGATGAAAAAGCGTGAGAATTGGCAAAAATATGGATAAAATAATACAATTATCAAAGACAATTCAAGAATCCTTTCCAAGATAGTGAGGTCTGCGAAATTTCGTGTTCAGGGCGTTTCAACCAAGGTTAGTTGGTCTAATATTAAGGTGTTCACCGTGCAGTGCCATGCCACCGGCGCAGCAGTGCAAGAGATGCAGGCAAATCTAAGAGAGAATCCTACCAAAACATTCTCTTGTTTTCTTATCATCCCCCAAACTCCTCCAGGAATTGTGTCGATAGCACAACAGGAGGCACGATCAATCCCCAACTGCAAACCAGCAAGTTCCTCGTTACAAGCTTTCCTCGTGGGCCGCCAAGGAGCCTTCTTTTCCTATCAATCACCATCTCCTTGAATCATCACCCGATACACTTTCCAGGCTCTCAGGCTCTTCAGACTCTTCCTTTCCAGCTCCTGCAGCGGCAGCGTTGCGATCACAAGATGGCGTTTCTGTTCCAGCTGCCAAAGCCACCTCCACCACCCTTATTCGACGTGTTAACAGCCACGGCGGACGACATTGTAAAGTGCCTTGAATCGAAAAGCGTCACAAGTCGTCAGGTTGTTCAGTCATACCTCTCACAAATTAAGACGCACAACATCAGTCACGCGAAATGCTATGCCGTCCTCTGTATGGATGACGAATCCCGCTTGATGGAAATAGCAGATCGCCTCGATCAAGAACGACGTCAGGGGCATTTAAGGGGGCCTCTTCACGGCGTCCCTATACTACTCAAGGTATTTCTTTATTCTCCATCTCCTTTACGGCGCCTAGCTAAAGTGAATTCTGCGATAGGACAACATTGCGACCGAGGGCAAGAACTTAGTGACGACTGCCGGCTCGTCAGCCCTCATTGCCTCCAGCACGAGCAACTGTCCACTCGTTGAAAACGTAAGACATACTCTCCATGAACCAACCTTTTCTAACAAGATTTATCAAGTTAATCAATCGGGGCCTCATCATTATTGGGAAGACCAATATGACGGTAAGTCAAGGCCAGATGCAAAGGCATGTCATGCATATACTAACGACAAGAACAGGAGCTGTGCATGAAGTAGGCGCAATGCCGCGATGGCTATGTCTCTTTTCTTTTCAAGTATCGAACGTACTGACCAAAATAGGGGAGTGAGTGGCTGGTCCCCCTTAGGGTGGATGTGTCAACCGGCATATATTCCCAAGGGCTACAAGGTCGGAGAGGGAGCCCGTGGCGAAACTGTGAGTGCCCTTCCTTGATCAAGTTGCTTTCGTCTCGTTAACCTCTCATCTACAGTCGCCTGGAGGCTCTTCCACTGGGTCCGCTGTTGGCGTTGCCTGCGGCTTTGCCCCAATTTCTCTGGGAACCGAGACATATGGAACTGTGTCAACTCCTGCTGCCACTGCTTCGCTCTACTCACTCAAGATCACACCAGGATCCGTCTCCATGGAGGGGATTCTGCAATTGACGGCCTCCCTTGACACACTCAGCGCTTTTGGCAAAACCACACTGGATGTGGCGCTTGCATGTGACGCTCTCGCAACTTCATCCGAAGGCCCGACTTTGGCCTCCTTCGTTTCATCCATGGAGTTTGGAGATGTCTCGGTCGGCTTCGTCGATCTCAAAAAATGGAGGTTGCCTGTCCACATTCAGAAGTTTGGTCCGAAGTACTTTGAGCAAATCGTGAGTACATCCCACGGACATGACTCCTCTCTCACTTAGTTTTCTCATACTTGATAGGATCAAGAGTACAAGCAAGCAAAGGACATGCTCCGGGAGAGTGGCGTCAGGGTTTTCGACGTCTACCTCACTCCACCAGAGGAGTTCAAGGTTGGCGGCATGAATATCAATTCCTTGATGCGCAAGATCATGAGTAGGGAACTCGAGCGAGAAAAAGCATGACAATGATCAGCTGGCTGACCTGATGTTCCACAGTGAGCCAAGGAAAGAACGGCATCGAACGCTTTCTCCAAGGTTTCAATACCTCCAAGGCCAGAACTCTAGAGGAGCTCATCAAGCTCCATGACAGATGGGGTCCACTTGAATGTCCAGACGGTACGACACGTTACTGATCCTTTAGAGTGTGGCTGACGTGTGATAAGGATACTGCCATGACCAATCTATGCTGGAATCACTTGTCAAGGAATCGAAGCCCGATCACGAGATTTCGGAGTGGCTTGAGGGGTGCAAGCGCTGGGCGGCCACTGGAGTCGACAGAGTCATGGCGGAGAAAGGTATCGATGTCGTCGTGTGCTGCTCAGACAGCTTGTTTGCAGGTGTCTCGGTGGCAGCTCGTGAGTGCAACATACCCTTTCTCTATACAACTTCTAACCAACATAGGATATCCAATGGCAGAAGTCCCTCTGGGATACATTGAGAGTAGCGGACGACCATACGGTCTTCAAGCCATCGCCAAAGCCCATCAGGAGGGCAAGCTGGTCAAGTTCATGGCGGCGTGTGAACGTGTCTTTCCACGCAGAAGAGTGCCTGATATGGAGGCTTGTGAGAATGCGAGAGGGTATATCACGGATTGGAGACCTAGGACGGGGTGGTACACCCCCTCCAGGTAAGTTTGTTTGAGCTAACTACTACTGGTTAGCAGTTCTTTGAATCCAAGTAAACAGACCGCTCTGATGGAACGTGGGGATATGACCTGGCTGGAGTTGGGTTCGCATGTAAAGATAATTGTAATAACAACACAATTGAAATGATAGCCAGACGCTCCTAATTCTAAAGTCTACTAATTTCTTACAGCATAATGGTATATAAACACACAGCTTATCTCTTGGTGATGCTTGGTTGAAAATCCTCTAGTCTTGCTCAGCAACTGTAGGGTAGGCGCACTACGGTGAACTCCACGTGATCTTGGGCAGCGGCTCAGGCCCATTTGGCTGCACCGCTCTTTGTTCCACGGTTGTTGAAGCCCCTGGCGAAATCGCGTCGCCTTTTGATGCGCATTCTGCTCTGCTCCCGTTGAAAGAGCCGTCACCCTTTCCTTTGTGCTCTCCTCCTTCTGCCGCTTGACCGACCTCCTCATTGGTCATCTCCTCAGCTATCGCCGTCACCTATTCTCCTCCACCGACACGTCACCGAGGAAGCTCTCCCACCAAAACCCGCCGCCCCTCCCCCGCGGTTTTAATCGACGAACCCGTCTCGCATGTTTTCCTCGTCAAAGCGACCCGACCGCCACTGAAACCATACACTATTCCTGGGTCCCGAGCTGCTCTGTAGAGCATAGCGAAACACGGCTACAATGAGCCGGACCTTGACGAGCCGGCAGGCCGAAGAGCTGTTCGTACAGGGGAGCTCCTGGAGCTTGTCACTTGCCCGTCTGACCACACTGCAGGCACAAATCCATCATCGCATACCTCGCCGCGAATAATTTCCAGGATAGCGTCACTGCTATGAGGACGGAGCTAAACCTCGGAGAGGAAACCTTTGATCCTGCCACCGCTAAGAAGTATGAGACGTTGCTGGAGAAGAAGTGGACCAGTGTTGTGCGATTGCAGAAGAAGGTATACTATCTGCGCTCTGTCGCATGCCCCCTCGGCTAATGAGGCGACTTTCCCAGATCATGGATCTAGAAGCACGAAACGAAGCTCTCCAGTCCGAACTCGATAGCGCTACACCGACCTCCCTATCCAACCGCAAGCAAGATCCCGCCTCCTGGCTTCCGGCCGGACCACCGCGACACGTCCTCCAATCGCACCGAACACCCATTAACTGCGTTGCGTTCCATCCCATCTACTCATCCATCGCGTCCGGAGATGAAGATGCCATCATCAAGATTTGGGATTGGGAATTTGGCGAGCTGGAACGAACGGTCAAGGGCCACACCAAAGCGGTGCTCGATCTAGACTACGGTGGACCCAAGGGCCACACTCTTCTAGCATCGTGCAGCTCGGATCTGACTATCAAGCTATGGGACCCATCCGACGAGTACAAGAACATCCGCACACTTCCTGGACACGACCACAGCGTGAGCGCCGTTCGCTTCATCCCTTCAGGGGCCCCTGGAGCACCACTTTCCGGTAATCTACTCGCGAGCGCTAGCCGAGATGTGACGGTGAGGATATGGGACGTCACCACAGGATACTGTCTGAAGACGATACGGGGACATTCTGATTGGATTCGCGACGTGAGTCCATCCCTGGATGGAAAATACCTTTTGTCGACCGGTAACGACCGAACGCTGCGACTATGGGATATTTCAATGAACGCCCCAGAGACAAAGATGGTCATGATCGGTCACGAGCATTGCGTCGAGTGCTGCGCTTTTGCTCCCCCTACTTCTTACCAGCATCTTGCGACAATGGCTGGATTGAAGAAGGCTCCTCCAGCCAGCAGCACGGCCGAGTTCATGGCGACAGGATCCAGAGATAAGACTATTCGACTTTGGGATAGTCGCGGAACGTGCATCAAGACGTTGATCGGTCACGACAACTGGGTTCGGAGCCTGGTGTTTCATCCCAGCGGCAAATTCCTTCTGTCAGTATCTGATGACAAGACAATTCGATGCTGGGATCTTAGCCAAGAAGGAAAATGTGTCAAGACACTCGAGGGAATGCATGAACACTTTATTACGAGCTTGCGATGGGCGCCCCCGATCACCAAGGGTCCAGCCGATGAGGCCAACGGCGAGATTGGGACACCGAAAAAGGCATCAGCGGCACCTCAAGATGTACAGATTCGCTGTGTCATTGCGACTGGAAGTGTAGACACGTCATTGAGAATCTTCTCACGGTAATTGGATATGCTGGGAGCCGTAAGCGGCAACGTGAGAGTATTGGACACGAAATAGGAGGGAGCCAGGGCACTGCTTCAACAGATTGGAGTCAGCTGGCCGGTAGCCGGACATACATGCAACGGGCACGTCTACGCCTCGTGCCGATATTGCTTTCAGGATGACTCTGTCGACCCTTTGCGCAACGCCTTTCTGAGAGGACGTCGCGCACAACCCCGACAGTCGGCATTCCACCCTTTTTTGGAATTCCTGGGGCTTGTCTCGGAAGCGTCGACACTTGGTCACAGGCCGAAATCTTTGTCTCTGTCAGCCTGGGTGACGGACGGACCCGGGCTTCTTGGACAGGATTCAAAAGTCTAGAAGCTATACTACAACACACAAACATTACACACACACACACACACATCAACACAACACTTCTACAGACCATCCGCCGTCACATGCGTCCAGTGCTTGGGAATTTTACGAATGATGTTAGATACCCAGACGAATGTTACGACAGTGAAATTGAAGCGCTTGCCGAAATGCGGCCATGATCCCTGGTGACTGTGATTGATGGGGAGGGGGGTCAAGAGATGGAGGGGATGTCTTGGGCTGGATGGTAACGTGAGGAATGGAACTTGGGGAAAAAAGCGTTTGTAGAAGATGGGGGCATCATAGAGAGATATTTCACGTATGTATTAACAGATTGAACTTGAAACTTGGTAGTGTTGATAAATTTGGTTGTTGATGAACTTGGTTATGGAGCGATGGTTGTCGCAAGTGTAGAAACGGCCATCGAGAAGCCTGATCAATGGATCATGAATTTTTATCTAATTTCCTTTGTTTACTAGTGGGCTCTCCCTACAGCCTTTGTGGTGACGATATCAAGAGGAGAGCACATACGCATCAATGACGCCACGATCACTCATGTTCCCAAAGCGGAAACAATTTGAGTAAGACCAAATGGAAGTTTACTTTCAATTGAGTGATTCTAAATAAACGTCATTCATGATTCTAATCCTTTTTTATTAATAGCTGCTGCTGTGCCTCGTCTGTAAACACTCCAGATCTACATCAAGCATATTTATTGTGATACCAGAAAACACACACAATGTCAGCCATAGCCACCCGTTTTGTGCGACGACCCGCGATGGCCCTGCGGCGACTGGGGCAGCGCAGTTTCCGCGTGTCAGCACAGCAGCAGTCCAAGTTATCTTCAGAGACACCCATGTCTCAAAAGAACCAGTTGAGTTTTTTACGTACAACTAACTCCAAGGAACTCAAGTTTTCTGATAAAGAAGTTTAGGAACCAATCTTATGTGATTGGTGGTATTGGGCTTGCTCTTGGTTTGGGCTTCTTTTATCTCATGACAAGACCTGAGAAGGCAAAGGATCAGCCTATTGAAGGAGTCAAGACAAAGATTGCGAGTAAATAAGAGATGGCTGGGGGAGGGATTGGATGGGATGCAAGATGGCGTAAGCAAAAAAAGTACACTTGAACGTATGCGGTGTTATGGAGCGAGGGGGGAACTTTTTGTCAAATTGAAGAAATCCGTTTAGGCAAGTTGTCACATTTCAAGGCAGCAGTTTGATTGAAGTGAACCGCTTCAGCCTGGAGAGAGAGGCAGCCCAAGATCCTGGCTAGCACACGTGGTCTGGAAGGAAAGCCAAGCCCAAGCCCGTTGGACCGCGTCATCAGCACACGACGCAATTCAGGTTCAGCCTTGCCCACGTTTACGCAAATTCAGCCCTACCCGCGGTTAAGACTCCAAGCGAGGGTTACAAGTTGTCTGTTGTTCTTGTGTTATAAGTCACTGGGGCTTCAAGTCTAGACAGGAAGTTTTGTTAAGCCCGGCTTCTTCATCTTTTTTCCCCGCGGGCCTTTGTCGATCCACACACACAGAAACCCCTCAACACCACCTCTTTTTTTTTTTACTCCACCTTGAAAGATCCACGCCAGGATGGACGGTGACGGCTTCTCCGTCATTTCACTGACGTCCCTGGGATCGACCATCTCCCATAGGATCTTGTCCAGCGCTGAAGAGCTCAACGAACTCAACAGCACGCTTGAAGCTGAAAACTCGCAGCTGGCAAACTTTGCTGCGAGACTGTATCAGCTCCATCAACATGTCGGACAGCTAGAGACAGCCCTCAACGCGGCTGGTGCCATCTCGGTTCGGTTACAGACCCATCTCAGCCAGAGTCTCGGATCGTGCGATGTTATCACTGCTGTACTCAACAAGCAGGTTATGCGACTGCAGGTCGATACACTACCTGTTGTTGATGATGTGTTTCTGGTAGTGTACAATGATGCTGTGGTTGCCTTTTCACGACTGTTTGCTTTCTTTGCCAAGGTGCTTTCGCTGTAAGCTCAAACTGTGAAAACATTTGTCACGATGCTTTGTTGACTCTTTTTGTGTCTTCTCAGACAAAGCCGGAATGAGCAGGATGCCGCTCTTGACAGCTCAAGCGGCAAAGAGGTGTTTCACCACGTTAACCTAGCTTGTCACCAAGCTTCTCAGACCAAGGATGTTTTGCTCACTTCAGGGGCTCCATCTGATACTATTGCGTCGAGTAGTAAAGGGCCGCTTCCAAGCGGCGACCTTGAACCTCCGCCCTACGAACCTAGTTCAGCACAGTCGCCTACCGCCGAGGCATCGAGCTCGTCTTCTGGGTTTTCCAAGGGTTTGTCTTCGCTGACAAACTCTTTCAAGGCCATGACGGCTGGTCTTTGGCCGAAACCTGATCCTTTGGCTACGGCTTTTTGTCAGGCTGCTCTTCGGGGTGATGTGCAGCAGATGAGTGGTTTCCTTGCACAGGGTGGAAACATTAACGGCCGCAATGGGGAGGGAAACACGCCTCTTGGTTGTGCCGTGTTGGCTAACAAGGAGGCAGCTGTCAGGTTTCTTATCGGAGCTGGTGCCGACGTCAACTCCAGGGACTTGAAGCTGCCACCTCTGTTCCTAGCCGCATCAGTTGGCAGCATCGATGTTGCGAAATTCCTGGTCGACCAAGGAGCCGCCGTGAACCAGAAGAGTTGGTCAGGGCAATCTTACTTTGTGGATGTCTGCAACAGCGAAAACTTGGAGGGTATCAAGCTTCTGTTGGAGAATGGCGCAAAGGCGAGCACGACGAATTTGTCAGGACGACCCATGATTGCGCAGGCTGTCAAGAAGGGCAACATTGAACTTGTTCGTCTGCTACTGAAGCATGGGGCGAGTGCAAATTCTGGAGATATCACTGGTAACTCTTTGTTGGCTATTGCGACGAGTCAGGATCGTATGGATATGGTTCACCTCCTTCTCGAGAACGGCAGCAACGCGAGCGCCAAGACACTCACTGGATTATCCGTGCTGGCAGAGTGTATAGCCAAGAGGAAGCTGGACATGGCGCAGCTGCTTCTTGAGAATGGGGCCAACGCCAACGTCAAGGATTTGGTCGGTCAGCCGATTCTCATCATCGCCATTCGCGACAACAAGCTCTCCGAGGCCGAGAGGATCAGGGTGGTGCGGATGCTGCTCGACCACGGTGGATCTCCTAATGTTTCGCACAGCACGACGAGTGTGGCGGCTATTTGCTACGCTATGGAGATGGGCAGTACTGAGATGGTCAAGATGATGCTTGCGGCTGGTGCCCAGACGAAGAAGAAGATGAGCAGTGGTGAGACGCTTCTGCTGTATGCCATCGACCACGGCAGGAAGGATCAGGCTAGACTGTTGTTGGAGAACGGTGCTGATCCGAATGCAACTGATAAGAAGGGGAGGACGCCGTTGATGCAGGCCATCTCAAGGAGGGATGTTGACTTGATCAAGTTGCTCAAGGCGCATGGTGCGGATGTCAATGTTGGAGGAACAATTTCACCGGCTGAACTTGCCCAGACAATGGGGAGCCCGGAAATACTTCAGATCTTGGGATTAAGTTCCTCAGCGAGTAGGACGCCTACATGGGCTGGTCAGACATCACAAGAGGAGCAGTTGCAGGGATCAGTACCTCGACCTCAGTCACCACCGCCAGGATATGATGCGGCTATGGGTAAGGGCTAAGAATGGACAGGTGGAGGAATTAATGGCTGATGAAAGCTGATACCCAAATATTAATAATCTTATTCCTTTTTTTTTTCCTGCAACGCCTTTCTATGTTCTATGCCGTGTTCCTTTTACTGCTGGTGAAGAATCTCACGCAACCACCAAACGTGTATCCGCGCATCCTTTGTCAACTCTGGATGGAAACTCATTCCTAGAATATTACCTTGCCTCACAGCAATAATATCTCCCGAGTCATCTTTGGTGTTTGCTTGCGATAGGCCGGGCTTCATCTTGTCAACCCGACCGGGTAGCTTGGCGAGGACTTGTACGGGCGGTCTCTCGTCTTGAGATGTGCTAATGATCTCCTCCACGACAGGCGCGCGGATAAAGATACCAGGAAAAGGTTCGCCGTCTTGAAGGAAGGGAAGGTCAAGACCGGATTCGAAGCTCTCAATCTGACGACCAAAGTGGTTGCGATGAACACGCACAGCAAGACCACCGATAAGTTCCTGGCCACCCTTTTTGGTGGCGTTGGCTTCATCGGAGAGAAGAATGAGACCAGCACAAGTTCCCCAAACAGGCCGTTTTTGAACTCTGTTTTTCAGTTAGTACAGTAGATAAGCAACTTGAGGAAAATGTGTTTTTCTAACTTGACAAAGTGTCTCAAGGGTTCGAGGAGACCAGATTGAGCAGCGACAAAAGAGATTGTGGTGCTCTCGCCGCCGGGGATGATGAGACCATTGCACTGGGCGAGTTGCTCTTCAGTGCGAACCTCGATGCAGTTGAACTTTGTCTTTGAAATGCCGTCGGTAGACGAGATGTACTCGGCGGCCTTGTGAACGAGGTCCACATGCTCAGAGAAGCCGCCTTGAAGAGCGAGAACGCCAATAGTAAGACTCAACATGATGATGACGATGATGATGAGTTGTCAATTTCTGAATGTGACTGTGAAAAAGGATAGAAAAATAAGATGTATGTATTTCTCGGGATCAACAGTGGATGTTGCGATAACGGAGAAGTTGTTACTTCCCCCTTCGGAGGATATGACCGAAGGCGAAATTCTTCTTAGTCAGGGTCTTGTTAGCAGATCCCCAGATTCTAGTTCGGGAGATTTGGAAAAAAAAGATGGATACCGGAATATCCCAAAAAGGACTAAGTCATGCATTAGTACGCATGCAAGACGCACATGCCGCATACAGTGAAGGCGGACGTTGAGGAGAGCAACTCCGAATTTTTTGGTCAAGCTCTGGTACGGCGGCTCCGGGGAACTAGGGGTGGGTAACGTGAGTCAAGGAACAGAAGGTCGAGTCAGCTCTCTCGTCAATGGGTTTGGGGGGGATTCTAGGAGAAGCCGTTTCTGTACAATGCCCGCTCATGCAGGAGGGAGGGGGCGATTATGCGGCTTTGGTGGGATAGACACAGGTAATGATGGGTCTGGAACTGGGGGTGGTTCCCGTTATTCTGAGAGGGGAATGAATGATGGCATTGTCATGGTCAATTGAGTAGGAGGAACAATGGAAGTTTTTGATGGATATTGTAGCTACGGTAGGTTATCCACGGATCTGGATTGTGGCGAAAAAAGCCATGCAAAGAACAATCAGACACTTGCAAGTCAAAGTTTCAAACACACACACACCCTCATTAAAAAAACGAGAGACATTCTAGAATCAAGGGCATGAGGGATGGATCACGGGGGTAGGATGATACGCCGAGACAATCTTTCATATCTTGCATGATGCTATATCTCTTGTCCCTCTTCTTCCCGACAATTGCCGCAGAATCTTGCTGTGCTTGTTACATCCGCCCTATTGCATCCATCCGTCGGAACAAGGGCGTGCGGCGCCTAGATCGGATGTCGGAGAAACGACCGCTAGTGGAGGGGGACATTAAGGTTTCTCTTGAAGGGGTAGGAGGGGGAGGAGGGGAAAAAAGTCTCTCGTCACACGCACATGAAAGCGTGCATGGTGCATTACTGTACGGATTGCGGTGCGGACGCAGACACTCCGCAACCCGTGGTACTCCGGCGCCGCATACCGGGGCGGCGGAGGAGGAGGAGGGGCAACGCGCCGAGATGGAGGGCTTCGGTATTGTTCTATGGTCCTTCTTATTTAAGTAATACCTACTTTTTGGGTTTTGCGTATTTGATTCTTGAGTCAGAGACATAAATAAAAAGGAGCACATCTTCTCACATACATCTTACATCTTTGTTTCTTCTCATCTCCACACACACTCATCATCTTCACTCAGACTCACTCTACCTCTCTTTCACCCTTCACATCCATCACAATGACCAACGACACTTCCAACAACGGCGGCGAGGCCAAGTCCTCCTTCACCGTCAAGGCCGGTCTCGCCCAGATGCTCAAGGGCGGCGTCATCATGGACGTGACCAACGCCGAGCAAGCCCGCATCGCCGAAGAAGCCGGAGCCTGTGCCGTCATGGCCCTCGAGCGAGTCCCCGCCGACATTCGCAAGGACGGAGGCGTCGCCCGCATGTCAGACCCAGCCATGATCAAGGAGATCCAAGAGGCCGTCACCATCCCCGTCATGGCAAAGGCTCGCATCGGTCACTTTGTCGAGTGTCAGATTCTCGAAGCTCTCGGTGTTGACTACATTGACGAGAGTGAGGTTTTGACTCCTGCTGATGATGAGTCTCACGTTGAGAAGAGCCCCTTTGGTGTTCCCTTTGTTTGTGGTTGCCGAAACCTGGGTGAGGCTCTCCGTCGTATCGCTGAGGGTGCTGCCATGATCCGAACAAAGGGTGAGGCTGGCACCGGTGATGTCGTCGAGGCTGTTCGTCACATGAAGACGGTCAACCGTCAGATCGCCCAAGCCAAGGCAGCCCTCGCTGAAGGCGGCATCATCCGCATCCGAGAACTTGCCCGCGAACTCGAGGTGGACGCCGAACTCCTCCGCCAGACTGCCGAGCTTGGCCGTCTCCCCGTTGTCAACTTTGCCGCCGGCGGTGTCGCTACTCCCGCTGATGCCGCCCTCATGATGCAGCTGGGCTGCGACGGTGTCTTTGTCGGCAGTGGCATCTTCAAGTCTGGTGACCCTGCCAAGCGAGCCAAGGCTATCGTTCGCGCGACGACGCACTTTAAGGATCCCAAGGTTTTGGCTGAGACGAGCACTGGACTTGGTGAGGCTATGGTGGGCATTAACTGCGATACCATGAAGCCCGAGGAGAAGCTTGCCGTTCGGGGATGGTAAAGAAAGGGTGTTTTTAATGATCAAGGGAAGGGAAAAAAGACATACCAATGTGGAAGGGAAGCTATGAGAGAAAAGTCTCGTATGCGTTTGCATCAAAACTAGCGGGCGCTTGACGCCATAATTGAGAATTGCAGTTTGCTCATCTTTTGATCTATGCTTGTGTGACTATGAAGTATTTACATGATGAAGAAAGAAGGTAGACATGATGTTTGACAAAGAAAATCTCAAATATATTTATCGACTAATCAATCACCTGTCTCGCATCTCTAGATGTCCTGCTGTTTGACACTCATGGGCTACCAGCACAATCATCCACGCCTGCCAAATTGCAAGTCTATCCTATCGCACTCAGATCCAAACTTTTGTATATAGATGATGACAATCTGTTGCGGCTCTCAAAAAGGCGACATGGACTCAGCCTTGGCCTTCTTCTTTTCTGAGCCGCCCTGCTCAATCAGAGTTCGCTTGCGATCGTTGCCAGCTTTATTCTGGTACTTTCTCTATCAAAAGCACATCAGTATCATCTACGTAAACAAGTCAAATAAACTTACACGAGTCTCTGAGTGTGGCGAGTTTGTGATGCGTGTGATCCAGGGCGCTCTTATAGCCGAGTGAATCAAGACCTTGTTGTCCTACCAGCTGTCAATAAATGAGCACTCAACGGAGAAACGATGACCCACTCGAAATGCATTCAAGATGCGGTCCTAGCGCTCCGAGAATGTCGAAAACTCTTCCCACTGCGTCTCATTGTTGCTCCACATTGGAGTCGTGTTGAGGCCCTTCTGAGCAGCCATGGCCTGCTTCTGTTGTGTGGTTAGATCAGCGAAGTCAAGTGAGTGTTGAGAACATACTAGGATCTGTGCGCAGAGGAGTTCAATCTCAATGTCTGACATGGTGCGATGGATGACATTCTTCCACTGCTCCTTCATCGATGGCATGCGCTCTGCTGGAGGCATGAGTTCCTTGTCAGAGAGTTTAGACAAGTCATCGTCGAGACCTTGACTTCGCCTCTGCCGGGCAACTTCAGCAAGCCAATCCCTGACGCGATTCTGACCCATCTTGGCTCGCCACTCTCGTAGGTCGGTCCAGTCACAGATGGCTTCAAAGATTTCGCGGACGCGACCACGGAACTCCTCGTCGGTGTTGGGGAAAGACTCGTCTTGCTCTGGAGAGGTAGTGTTGCGACCTCGCTGGGTTGAGAGGAGGTCGTATTGTTGGCGGAGGTTATTGGCGTGGGTTAAGGAGATGATGTGGCCTTGGTACTTGAAGGTTGGGTCGCCGAGGAGGGAGACGAGCTGGCCATCTGGTCCATCTGTTATCTGTGGGACTTGGAGGCGGTGTCTCTTGGGAGGTCTTTCGGTGTCGAGCTTTGCTCCTGGGATTGCTGTCAGGGAGATGGGGTGTTGGGTTGGGGTGAGTGGTTCGAGGCGTTCGGTGGAGGGTATTATCGTGTTAGATAGCGGAGTATCCTCTAGACCCGGCACGTCGAGCATCTCTGTCTTCAAGATATCGTCTAGTATCCACTCGTTGGTGTTCAGACAGTTACCGCCCTGGTTAAGCGGCGTAGGTAACATGCCCAGATCCGGCATCATCATGGTGTCTTGGGGGTGAGGCCACGCCAAGTCTACTGGGGGTGGCATCTCGGAGATATTGTTGTTGAATTGGGGCATCTGAAAGTGAGGTTGCGTTACCGACATGCCCTCAACGCTGCATTCAGCATAAAGCAATTCCATGAGTTCATGCGAAGGCATGTCCTCGCCCTGTTGATCCATGTGCATGTTACCAGTAGATGACTCGAGGTGTGTTGTTGGTGATCTGAGATGCCGATATGATGATCAAGATTTGGTTGTGAAGAGAGTGGAGAGAGATCAAGTGAAGAAATGGGTTCTAAACATTCATATAGGCTGAGCAGTGAAATGGAACTGCCAATCGGTGAATTTCTTCTCCAGACCTCACCTTTGTCCTAGGCAGTCGAGCTTGACTAGGTATAGTTTGGCAATATCAATGAAACAGACAAAGAAGATGTACATGAAAGACCAATAAGAAGATGGCATGATGAATAAAACCACCCTCAAACGATGTCTTAGATTTTTTGTGTGACATTTCCTCGATCTATCTTGTACCAAACTCCCATCGAGTCTTGTGGAAACATGCTCCTTTCAACTCGGTTTTCCGTCTGCTTCTAACTGTCGAACTATCATCATTGTAACGTAACACCAAATTGATGAACGCTAATGAAAAGATTGTTCATGTAGTTTTTATGAAATGGGGATAACTTCAAGTTGGGTGGGAAAGCGGAATCAGCAGATGTGACGTGTCCGAGGCGAGGAGCCCCGCACGTGCAAATTCAGTTGCCTAGAATTGTTGTCTTGGCCTGATCCTTCAGAGAATGGGACAATCTTTTTTGATATTCTAATATTTAGCTGACCTCACTGTTTTGCCGTCTCCAACGACACACAACTAGAAACGCGAAAATGACCGTCATCGAAGTCGACATTATCTTTGACTTTGTCTGTGCTGTGAGTTGTCAAGCAACTGACAAGATAGAGAGCTGAACACTGACGAATGAAAAAGTGGTGCTATATTGGCAAAAGACAACTAGAAATGGCCATCTCCCTATACCAAAAGACATACCCCGGTGGAAAATCTGATACCTTTGCCATAAACTGGCGACCTTATTACCTCAACTACGGCCCATCAACTCACAGCGTTGACAAATCCGAGGTGGCCGATGTGAAGCTAGCCGATATGAATACGGAACAACGAGAGAAGCTATACCGACGAATGAACCAGATCGGACGCATCATTGGCATCAATTTCAAACCCGGTGGAAAAGTCGGTGACACTCGGTTCGCGCATACGCTGGTACGCCTCGCCAGTACAAAGGAGCCTGAAGTTTTAAATTCTCTCGTTGAAGGGATCTTTCAGGCTTATCATGAGCTGGAAAAGGATATTTCGACTAAAGAGGTGATTCGGGAGATTGCTATCAATTCGGGTGTTGCTGCTGTTGAGGTTGATGAGTGGTTGGATTCTGAGGAGCAGGTCAAGGCCGTGGATGAGCAGGCTGGGAAGAACAAGGGGTTTCTAGCCGGAGCTGGGGTTCCGAATTATACGGTTCAAGGGGAGCGGCTTGATGGGCAACCTGATGTTGAAGACTTTATGGAGGCTTTCATTAAGGTCAAAGGTGGGAACTAGACGGCGGTACAATGAAGTTGGCTTTGTTGAACCTCCCCCGGGCGATAGTCTAGAAATTCCAACAGTTTTGAAAAAGAAGTTGGTAGATAGCACAAAGACGTGGGATAGAGAGAGCCTTGAAGAGAAATATGGATTTGGTACTTCACAAATGACATGTTCAATGTTATCAAAGGAACAAGTACCTCTTCAGAGGTCTGACTTGTTATCTACAATATTCTACGCTATAAATTACAAAAAGAAAACACTCTACAGCGATGAGTAGGCGTTAAGAGCCAACTGTCCACCAAGATGAGCATAAAGAACATTGCCACCAGCAATCTTGCCCGTCTTGATCAGATCAATCATACCAGCCAAGCTCTTACCCTCGTAAACGGGATCAGTGATGAAAGCCTCAGTCTGAGCACCAAACTTCATAGCAGCGATAGTAGTCTCGTCGGGGATACCGTAGATCTTGGCGTTGTAGTTGGGGTCGAGTATGATGTCGTCCGCGGTGATGTCATCCTCGGAAAGGCCAATCTTGGAGGCTGTAGACTTGGCGATGCGGAGAACTTGGTCAAAGGTTTGCTGGACCTTGCCTGAGGCGTCGATTCCGATGATCTTGCGCTTGGGAGAGCCGTTCTTCTCGGCGAGCTTGAAACCAGCGATCATGCCGGCAAAGGTGGAGCCGGTCACGGCGCATACGATGATGGTGTCGAAGAAGACTCCGAGCTCCTTCTCTTGAGCCTCAACCTCGAATGCCCACCGGGCGAAACCAAGACCACCGAGGGGATGGTCGGAAGCACCGGCGGGGATGTAGTAAGGCTTGCGACCGGCCGACTTGAGCTCGTCGGTGAGCTTGGCGAGGGTAGTCTTGTGCTCGATGCCAAAGGTAGAGGGGTCGAGACGGACGTCGCCGCCCATGAGTCGGGAGAGCTGGATGTTGCCGACCTTTTCATAGCCGGGGTCCTCCCACTCGACCCAGTGCTCCTGAACGGTGGCGGCCTTGAGACCGAGCTTTGTAGCGACGGCCGTCACGGCGCGGGTGTGGTTGGATTGGACTCCGCCGATGGAGACGAGGGTGTCGGCGCCCTCGGCCTTGGCCTCAGCGGCGAGGTACCTGTAAGTTGAAAAGGTTAGAAGTTGGAATATTGGGGGAGGAATTGGTTACGCACTCGAGCTTTCGGACCTTGTTTCCTCCATAGGCGAGACCAGAGTTGCAGTCCTCACGCTTGGCGTAGACATTAACCTTTCCTCCGAGAGCGGCGGATATCCTTGGGAGCTCTTGAATGGGAGAGGGGCCGAAGAGGAAGTTCTCTCGGGGAATGCTAGCGAAAGGCTCAGGAAGGGAAAGGGAAGCCATTTTTGTTGTTGTTGGTGTAAAGGGTATCTTGGTAAGTACTTGAGAGAAAATAATGAAGAGAAGATTGACATAGAAATCGAGGCGATCAAGGGTATTTGAATAAAGTCCCGTCCCCCTCCGTTGCCGGCATCGTCGCGTCGCAATCATGATAAGTGATGGATGCCCCGCGATGACTTGATCCACCCTGCGTGGACCCGACATGAGGTGTTTGAGGTTCGTGATTGGACAATGCGATGTAGGGCGTGAGGTACACGAGGGGTAAAATGTCATTAACATCATGGGAGATAGGCTCCGAACTTGTCATGTCATGTCGTGCCGGCTCGGGGGTTAGATGTGGGTTCCGAAGGGTTGACATGTCGGCATGACGGACGGGGTGGGTTGAGATAGGTTAGGGACGGATATCACGCGGGTCATTGTTAACCGTTGATTCTTAATCTTTTACACTAATCTAATCACTGTTTGATCTTTGAGGGACGAGACTGCTCGTGATGAGATAGTTACACCAGCATCACATCGCACCAACACACCAACCCGCGACTCTCCAAAGCATAAGCTATCAAGGTTACTGTGATCCCTCAAGTGGTCCCATTTCTGATAATTCCCTCACATCAAAATGAATCGATTTGAAAAATGAATCGATTTGAAAAATGTTACAGCAATGATTCTCTCAAATCGTACACACATCATACAACTGTCTTGGCGGCCGGGTTCCGTCCCCCGAGATGCTTCTCACGCACAGGCTGAATCTGTCACGACCAAATAGACATCTTTTTCTATCTAGTCTCCTTGAATGGTCGCATAAGAACAGCAGTTTTATGTCCCCCTTGTCTTGGAAATGGCGCAATTCAAACTGCTTCTTCCGAGACCGGATCCCGTCGTGGGCGAGTGGGCTCATTCCGTGAGCACTTGCTCGGGGAAACCATGATTTGATTTTGGAACATGGCCTTAGGAAGGACAAGATATTGTAACGGCACTATTTGAAGATGATTGTGTTTCTGACCAAGTGACCTTGGATGGACGGTGCTCGTGAATCAGGGTCTTGATTATCACAGACAGTCTCTCATGACCAGTTGACAAGTCTTTTTAACTTCTAGAGCTTACTAGCATCTCCTCTTGTCCAGTACCTATGCATATAAGCTACCGTCTCTACCTCGATATTCCTCTCATTATACTCTTTGGACTTTTCTTTCTTAAAGACAAAGGTTGTTATCTCCTCGTCTACCCTGGATGGGTACTCTGTCTTCGATTGCTTTTGAGACTTTATGTGTTAGGAATACAATCGGGACCTTAGTCCTGGCGAAAGGATGGCACTTAAGGAACTGGGCAAGATACATATGAAGGGGAACCATATGTCCAGAGTCACCCGGGCCCATGTACTCTATACGCCTGATGCTCGCCTCCATCCATCTATCGCTGTATGGGTGTAACAAGATAGTAAAGCCTATGCATCAACATCAATTCAAGAGACTTGACCTCCCAGCCGCCAACTTTGCCACAATATCGTTGACCTTTTGTGACCCAAGAGCAGCCAGAGCAGCCACATGCTGCTGTCTCCTCCGCGCACCGAGACCTTGAGGACTCAAAACTCGACTTTCCCCAAATGGCCCAAAAGCAAACGACTCTCCAGACACCCAAGGGTCTTTACCACGGATAAACATGATCCATTTCTCCTGCATAGAGCGCGCGATGTCTTGCGCGGGTTGATTATGAGACAAG
Organism: Fusarium sp. NRRL 66088; assembly: GCA_013186415.1. Classification (NCBI taxonomy): domain Eukaryota; kingdom Fungi; phylum Ascomycota; class Sordariomycetes; order Hypocreales; family Nectriaceae; genus Fusarium; species Fusarium sp. NRRL 66088. The sequence continues at coordinate 61,055 of JABCKD010000022.1, forward strand.
TCATACCCGTTGAATAGATATAAGAGGTCAACGCCGTGATGGGCGCGACTGGAAGATTGCCATGGATTTGGCTGGTCGACGAGGAAGCGGAAACAAGGTCTCTTGGCTTGTTGGCATCGTTCCATAAACATGTTGATCGGTAGGCTGAATCGCGCGTCGTTCAGCAAGTCCAATGCTCCTAGCTTGCATGAAACGGGTCGGTCGGGGATGATGCCGTAGTGCTTTTTTAATGCTGGGGCTGCTTCTCCGGCAGAGTCGAATGCGTCGGATATGTACTCTGGAGACAAGGACTCAATTCCGTTTCGCCATAGAACGGACTACAATGGATCGCTTTGTTAGGAATCTGGGAAGGGAAACACAGAGACGCCGTACCTCGTATTCCGTGTCTCCTATCAAGACGCGCTGGAAGTGCTGTCCGATTCTCTCTTCCCAGCCCTCGAGTCTTTCTTCAATCTGGAGATAGAATGATCCCAAACCCAGCCTTTCCTGAGCTTCAAGTAGCTTGGACACGGGCGCATCGCGGAGTGTCCAGTTCCCGAGCCGCGATAGCTCATCGCTCACCCTGTTTATCAGGGCTTCGGCCGTTTTTCTTGGCTGAGGCGGCGAGAGATGTAGGGTTCCCGACTGTAAGATGCACTGACGAGCGGGGCTGCCCATGAGTAGATGGGCGTGGCAGTAGACGGCTCCGGCACTTTCACCAGCGATGATGATATTATCCTAGAGATGTTATTAATCAGGGACTCTTCAATAAAAGCTGAGGTGAAGATGTGACAGCTCGAATAAAACTCACTGGATCGCCACCAAAGCCAGATATATGCGCCTTGACGAATTCCAGAGCTCTCTGTTGATCCCTCAAGGCTAGATTCCTCTCACTGGCGCAGTCGCCAAATGAAAACATGTTCAGCCTGTAGTTGATGGTGACGGCAACGATGGGTTCAGCCATATCCATGGACTTCTGAACGAGCCCGGTTGGATCTGAACAGTTAGACCTGAAAGCTGAGCAGATGTGGTTATTGAACTCACCACAAAGCCCCGAGGCGCTGGTTCCAAAGGACACGGCTTGAGAGCCCCCTACAGAGGATGAGTGTGGGAACTCCTGGATTGGTGTGCTGTCTTACCATGAATCCATACGAGAACTGGATACGGTCGCTCTGGGATTGATGCTAGAGAAGGTACGGTGACCTCAAGGTTTAAACATGTAAACTCGTCCTTATCCTGCAGGGGTACCTCTTCATCTTGAGGAATGCGAAGCAAGTGACGAAAGTCAACGTGATTCTGAGGACATCGAGGCCTGGAACGTCAACTTGAAAACTTGGACAGTGATGGTATCTGTGTTAACATACCCGTAGCCCGTGCAGTCAATCTCCCCCGAAAGTGTCGCCGGCGGTTCCGGGTTAGCGAATCTGTATGGAATGGTTCCATACTGAAGGCCCCTGAACTGCCAAACCTGGTCTCCCCGAGACACACCATGAAGGATCGCACCCAATGAGGGATGGACCAGGGAAGGAGACATGACCACGTACAAGAGCCAATGACAATACTCTCACTTTGGATGACCTCGTCTTAATATCACTTGCCGTCATGTGAAGCCGTCCCACATTACCTACCCCTGTCCTGTCCCACCCCCCGCACTTCAACCCCGCGTCCTCCCCGCAAACAAACACCTTGACAGACCCGGCAGTGGAGTCAATGGAGTGGCTGGTAGGGCCCGAATGTCCCGTCTTTGACGTGGGAGTGAGTGGTTGACAGGCATCTCGTACATCTGACTGCACTTGTTTGTCAAGCCCCACTGAGTGCTCAGGCACAACTTACCGCTGCTTCAAGCAAAACCTTGAGCTTCTACTCTCTGCTTTCTCGCCCGGTCGGGCTTTGTTTTGCGAGGATGAAACGCTGCTCGTATTGTCATAGGACGTTCATCAAGACTGAGCATCTTTTGCGCCACGAGCGCTCTCGTAAGGCTTCCTGGGACTGAAATGCGTGGTTGTCGCAAACTGAGCTGACATTGTGTAGATACCGGAGAAAAGCCATACCAGTGCCGTAAGTGCAATCGTCGGTACGCCCGGAGGTCAGTTCACGCTGTGGTACGACAGGCGTGCTCACTCTTCCTGTTTAATTGTCTTTTATGCTGAAGAATTGTGCTAGCGACGTTTTGTTGAGGCACGTCAAGTACTTTCATGGCCAGGACAACTCGTCAAACGATACACAAAGCAACCCCGAAAGCGCCGTGGACCAGAGCCAGAACATCCGTCGTGGGAGCACTACCGAAAATGAGGTTGAAAAGAATGGTAATAATAGCAATGGCTTGCCAAATCAGGGGGACGACATGAGCCAAAACCCGCCAGCAGCAATTGATGCGACTGACCAGCTCATCACTTCAGAACTGGATGCATTGGCTGCGGCGACATTGTTACAGGCTCGCAATCAAGGACTGAACGGCGACTCGACATTTGCGATAACACAGCCACCGCTTGAAAGATCACAGGAGAACCATTCGGAACCTCTGCCAGAGTCAGCAGCAGCTGTACAGGACCTTGTCGTTCCCGATTTGACGACATCACCACCCGAGATGATGAATGGCAGCACCGATTTTCACGTCATGTTGAGCGGCGGTACTGATTTTGTGCAGTCGTCCCTTATGATGAGTAAGACGCGTTTAGCTACTGAGGGAATGGGCACCAAGGACTAATTTGATGGTAGGCAATGGCTTCTCCAACGATCTTGAAGCCTGCCAAGGTGTACTCGACTTGTTCCACGGCAACTTCAACTCACTGGATTTCCTAAACCTCTCGGCAGCAAACGGCAGCTCTCCAACATTGACGAGCTCCCAATTCGCCTCGACGGAACGCGCGGGCAGCATCCCCCTCGAACGATTCGCCCAAGTTGCGAGGCTGTGGCCTAGCAATCGATCGAGACTGACCGACGACGGCGCTGCGAGGATATGGCTTGATGTGGTGGGTTACAGGGGCGATAACATCTTGACCGACATTTTCATATCGGAAACTTCACCGACGCCGTCTATCGGAAAAGAGAAAGAGTCGAAATGGGGACTTGATGAGGATAAACGACAAGAGCTTGTTCACGAGTTCGTGCCTGATGCCTTGTCCAGTAGCAAGTTTCCGCCAACTCGATTACTTAATCTCGGCCTCGATATTGTCTTTCGACAACCTCACTCACTGCTTCCATTTATACACCGCCCAACATTTTCTGCGAAATCTGCACCGAATTTGGTCGTCCTGTCATTATGCCTACTGGGGCTTGTGCATTTCGACTCGAAACAGGTCAGAGACTTTGCCTTTAGCTTCCTGCCTGCGGCGACCCAGAAATGTTGTCATCAATTGGCGACGCCATCATTTGGACCTGGCAGCTCGGTGAGATTGGTTGCCCATCTAACGTCTGCGGCGGTGCTTCTAATGGCTTGGTCGATTTGTCCACCTGTGGTATGTTGTCGCCAGTGTACCTAGCCCAAATGGCTGTATCCTAACTTTCCCCTGCAGGACAAACAAAACGAGATTCTAGCGCGGATGCTGTATAGCCAAACGATTTCAGTAAGGTGCTATTGGTCAAGCGAGATGTAGAAACGAACTGACGCTCTCCTACATGTTGCCCAATTGTCAGGCCTGTTCAGCGCCTGCCCAGACTCACCGAGTCTCGGAGGCCTTGTGGAACAGCTGAGGATACAAAACGAGTCTCAAGGCCAACTACGAAATGACGACGCTCTCTGGAAGGCCTGGGCGAGAGCAGAGAGTGTAAAGAGGTAAGATGGTCGAAAATGTTTTTTCAAGCGTACCATTTGCTAACTTGGTGCGTAGACTGATCTCGACGTTAATAATGACGGATGCCTGGTGGGCATATAGCCTGGGCGACAGGCCGCTCATTCGATCCCCGGCGATGCAGTTTGAAGTCCCATGCTCGGTCGAACTGTTCCAGGCTTCGTCAGCCAGATCATGGAGACGAATTGTTGACAGCGGCACCAGCATTGTGTCTGGAACTGTCATGATACAAACCCATGAACCCTCGGTACGCTTACCAGAATCGCAGAACCTCTCACCTGTGGGAATAATCGGGCTACTTTCCATCATCTGGATTCGAATTCTGGAAGTTCGTATCCGCGTCGCCAAGGTACCGTCTGCCAATGGAGGCTACAGACTCTCTGATGCATCCAATCGAGTATTTGCATCTGATGATACCGGAAGAGCGCTATCGGGGTTACTAAACGAGATATACGCCGCCTACTCAAGATTCCTCAGGTACAAGAACCCAAACTGCATCGTCATGTGGCACTTTCTCAACATCAATCTGTTCGCCAATCTCGAAGTCTTTGAGTTCGCAGCGGGGAGAAAAGGGGCCGATGGCGCTTACGAAGCCCTACAGAATATTGCTGCTTGGAGTCAAACCTGGTATGCCAGACGGGCGTGCCTCCACGCTGCTGGTATATACACCTCCATGAGCCGCCGGCGCATCAGCGATGGTACAATGTTTCACTCCGAAGTCTCCATCTTTGCTGCGGCGCTCGTTCTTGGGCTGTACGTATTCATGATGCCGCCAAACCAGCAGGACTCTCGGCTTGCGGACGTGGAGCCGTACGAGTTTCTCAACGAGGTGGATTGGCCTTTACTAAACGGCAACGGGACGGCAGCCATGTCAACACCGGGGTCTACCATTGATGATGGACAAGAGAATGCAGCCAGACGGTTTCTCAGGGAAGGCGGCGTCATCAGCTTCTCTGGAGTAATATGTGAAGGGGGTTATAATGCGGCAAAGATGATACTATTGGAGTTTTCCAGCCTGATTGAGGAGGTGGGAAAATGGAACGCAAAGGGGCTTTGTCATATTTTGAGGATTATGAGCGACTCTTTGCTTGATGTGGAGGATCAGCCTGATGGTAGCTGACTATAACTGTAACATGATGTAAACATTTAATTTGAAGCGAGCGTGTATGCTTGCACTATGACAAAGACGCCGAGTCATAAGAGTGAGAGAGGAAGTAGTTGCGCAGAAGAGGGAAAGGAACAGATCCCAGCCACAAATACACAGAGAATAAGACGTACATCAAACTATTCCAGCCATCTCCCCCCCAGAATTGGACCCATAAACTCACGATTCATCCCATCAAACCACCGCCACCTTGTCACCATTTGTATGCCCATTAGTATGAGAAGTAACCTCCTTGGCTGGCTGACTAGGAGCAGCATCCTTTAGCAGGTCAAGAGAGTGGTAGTAATCAGCCGCCTTCCTGCTGTTGGCCTTGTCCTGTGCCGCGCGAGCGAGCAACTGCTTTGTGAGAGGGTGTGCTGAGAAGCGGTCAGGTAGCCTCTCCCAGACTTTGTAATCTGTGCCCTGGCTATGAAGAACGCCGCAGATCTTGCGGGCGTACTCGGTGAAGAGAAAGGTTCGTGAGGACTCGACCATGATGGTCATTTGGTCTGTTGAAAGAAAGGTTAGTGGTAATTCCACTGATTCCATTTCCCAGACTCACCTGTTAGGATCCTGCGCGGCTCATTCACCTGAAGCGGTGTTTCGAGGAGATACTCATCACCAAAACCTCCGTGGGGTGTATGTCCGCCCTCATAGCTGCACCCACCAGGCTGGAACTCGTCAGACCGACCGAGTCCTGCCCCGTAAATACAGGCCAAGAGTTCAGTCGCACTGTTTCGATGAAAGTATGGCGGGCGGAAACTGTTGCTGGCTACGTCCCAGCGTGGACCGAACCAGAGATAGTCGGCTAGTGGGACGTGAGGGTCAGATGATTTGGCTGTTAGAACCGTGTTTATGCTTGGGTCTGTGTGGTCGACTGTGGTTGAGTTTTGAGCGACGAATTTGGTCAAGTCGTACTAATGGTTGTTAGATATGAGAGATATCTAAGAGGGATTACTAACCTTGTATGGGACACAGTTGCCGTGCCAGGCGACAACGTCAAATGGGCTATGGTCCTGCTTGATGGCGACGTGCTTTCCATTGTTCTTGACTACAACAGTAAATGGAACGTGCAGGTCTTCATCGATATGGGCGACAGGGAACAGAAAATCCCTTGGGTTAGCGAGGCCATGGCCTCCCAGGGGACCAAGGTCTGGCAGTTCCCAAGCAGAACCCCAAACCTCGGCGATGTGGCCACGAGCAACCGGAGTGCCTTCAGCCAAGTTGATCCTGAAACGGACTCCACGTTGGATGACGCAAATTTCTCCGGGTTGGACAAAGAGCTTGCCCATTTCTGTCTGGATATCCAGGATGCCTAGTTGCGGGGTGATGAGAAAGTCGCCATCTGTGTTGCAGTAGGCCTTGTCCTCCATAGAGTTGTTGATCATGTAAACATAGACTGCGATTCCCTGACGAAGATTGGGATCTCCACTCCCACCGAGAGTGTGAAGTCCATCAGTGAAGTCAATCTTTTCATTCTCTGGTGGAAGTGGGAAAGGGGACCACTCTGCCTGCTCAGGAAGGGCCTCAACCTTTGGGTTCAAAGACAAGAAGCAATTCTCAATATGAGAATTTGTCTCAATATTGGAATATCCCTGATGAGCAGCAGAAGGCCTGGCGCGGTACATATATGTGCTCGAGTTGAGGGCCCGCGGGGCTGCAAAGGCAGAGTATGTGATGCCCTCTGTGTACAGGCCGAAGCCACGGTCTTGTGGATTGTTCTGACCGATGGGGAGGACTCCGGGGATTACTTCGGACTGGTGTCGGTTTCCCCAGCCGGGTTGGTATTCGTAGGGGTCATTCTCGCGAGTGGGCTTGGTTCTTTGGAGGTCGGTGTAGTGGAAGACCTTTTGGGGGTCGGTCGCAGCGACGCGGGGTTTGGGGGCGATAGTCATGGCGTTCAAGTGTTTATGATGAAGAGGAGTAAAGTAGATTGGCTTGTGATATGTAGAGGATTATCTTGATGATGGTGATGTCTCCTCTTCGTGTCTCGTCAGCATCTCTCGGTCCACTTGACAACTCAAGCTACTTATAAGCCCCCTACCGAGAACCATGGTACCGGACTGGGACCCAGCAGCAGCACGTCCAAGATGCAGGCAACTGGACCCATTCCCCCAGACTGTGGTCAAGTGGGATCCGGGGAAGATGGGATACACTCCTACCCCAATGTGGGACGCTTTTGACTGACCCCACATGACGATGGCTTCTCTAACAAGGGGGGTTATAAAGTATCTTGTGGGACACCGTCACTCATTCACTTACTGAACGTGTTCGAGGGAGACCAATTGAAAATATGCTGCGAAACTTTGTATCTTGTCGTCGTTTGGCTACGACGATCCGGCTTCCTTCTCAACGCCAGTGTCGTCGTCTTGGCTCCATCAGTGCGTTTGACTCTGTCATCTTCCGGAACTTGTTTGGCACACAAGAGATTCGTAATGTGAGAATTGATGATGATTTTCTACCTGTGATTTACATCTGCTAACGCCTGACCAGATCTTTAGCGACGAGGCATACATCAGACGATGTGTCGACGTGGAGACGGCCCTCGCGCGGGCACAAGCTCATTGCCGTGTCATCCCCGCCGACGCCGGTACCCAGATAACATCACAAGCGGATGTTTCTGCTCTCGACCTCGACCGTCTCCGTGACGAGACTGATATCGTCGGATACCCGATCCTACCCTTGGTGCGTCAGCTCAGCGCCATGTGTGGCCCTGCGGGCAAGTACGTCCACTGGGGCGCCACGACGCAGGACATTATGGACACGGCTAGTGTCTTGCAGGTCAAGGCTGGACTTGAAGTTGTTGAGGCGAAACTTTCTGGAGTCATTGCTGCCCTGGAGCGTCTTGCTGTTACTCACCGTGATACCCCCATGGCTGGGCGTACTCATCTACAACATGCCCTGCCCGTCACTTTTGGATACAAATGCGCAGTGTGGCTTTCTGGATTGTATCGTCATAGGGAACGTCTGCAGCAGTTGAGACCTCGGGCTCTGATGGTGCAGTATGGAGGTGCTGCTGGGACGCTTGCCTCTCTGGGTCCGGGTGAAGATGGCATCAATATTCGCAAGCAGCTGGCTTCTGAACTGGGTCTTGCTGATCCACCCATCACATGGCATGTGGCTCGTGATGGAATCGCCGAGGCAATCAACCTCCTGGCTCTCATAGGGGGTTCGCTTGGAAAGATAGCGCTAGACCTCATCATCATGTCGTCCAACGAACTTGGAGAGGTTGCAGAGCCGTTCGTTCCTCACAGAGGCGCCTCATCCACCATGCCACAGAAGCGCAACCCCATTTCCAGCGAAGTCATCCTTGCAGCCTCCAAGGTCCTACGTTCAAACGCTGGTCTCGTCCTCGATGGCATGGTCTCCGACTTTGAGCGAGCATCAGGTCCATGGCATCTTGAATGGGTCGCCATTCCCGAGAGTTTCGTCGCAGCAGTTGGAGCCCTTCACCAAGCAGAGTTTACTCTCGCTGGTCTTGAAGTCCATGAGGGTCAAATGGCGGCCAACCTAGCCATGTCCAAGGGGTTGATCGTTGGGGAGGCGGTTATGATGAGCTTGGCCAAGTACGTCGGTAGGCAAAATGCCCACGACGTTGTGTACGAGGCCTGTAAGAAGACGATTGAACGTGGTGGTGAGGCGACTTTGCTTGAGACGCTGAAGGAGGATAAGAGAGTGGTTGATGCGATTCCCATAGAGGAGTTGGAAGCTTTGTGTGATCCGGTTAACTACTTGGGTTCATCGCAGCGAATGATTGATGACACATTGGGGGCTTATAGTAAATAGTGAGACGGCTTTGAGCGAGAAATAGTAGTAAATAAAAATTCATGGATTGAATCAAGATCTGCCCTCTAACGTGATGATCTCGGTGCCGCTGTGAAGATGATACATTTCGTCGACGAGTCCAACAAGACTCTTGCTAAACTTTTGCAAGTTGCATGATCGAATTACTGCGAGGGTAACTTTGACGTATCGACTTTCCACAAGAATACAGCCAGGATAGATAAACAGCACAGCCCCCAAGGCGTCACATCAACTCAGTGTGGTAATGTCTCACCGCACTGAACCAAATCAATCAAGAAACATGTGAAGCAAACTGTAAATGTTGTAATTACTACTCATACCTCGTAGGGCTTAAAGTCGTCGGCTATATCAAACGGCGCGCCCGTCAAGCTCTTCAGCTCATCAACGCTGACCTCGTCCACCAACTCCTTGAGCACAAGCCCATTAGGCGTACAGTCAAATACTGCAATGTCTGTGATGATTCTTGAAACACAGCGAGGTCCTGTGAGGGGGAATGTGCATTCTAAAAACTCCCAGTTAGAATTGTCTTTGCTTAAAGGGTCTATGTCAGCTCCAACTTACCTTCCAGAATCTTTGGACGCCCCTTTCTATCAACATGCTCCTATTGATGACATCAGTACCATATTAATGAATACTTGAAGTGTCGGCAACTTACCATGGTAACAACCACCTTTGTCTTTTCTGGGTTCGCGACCAAGTCCATCGCACCGCCGATGCCCTTGACTTTACCCGGGAGCATAAAGTTGGCGAGATCTTTGATCATCAGCATTGTTCTCTCAAGACTCGTTTCATCTCAAGACTTACCTCCATACATGCTAACTTGTAGCGCGCCAAGCATGGTGAGGTTAATCTTGCCCGCCCGGATCATACTGAAACTCTCTCGACTACTAAAAGTCGACGCACCCAGATTGAGAGTCACAGTCTCTTTTCCAGGGTTGATGAGATCCGGGTCTTCTTCACCAGGCTTGGGATATCTCCCCATGCCCAAGATGCCGTTCTCGGACTGTAGCACCACCTCGACGTCGTCGGGTACTAGAGCTGGCGCCGCTAAGGGAATGCCGATTCCAAGGTTAACGTACATACCGTCTTTCAGCTCCTTGGCGGCTCTTTTAATGATGCGTTCCCGCTTGGAGTTTGATGCTGTCTCTGAAGGTAGGCGAGTTAGCAACCATGCTACTCTGTGGGTATGGCATCTCACCCTTGACGATCTCCTCGGGATCTTTGTCAAACACCAACTTTTCAATCTTCTTCGGCTCGGTACTCTCAATAACCACATCGACGTATATGCCCTGGAGGTGGATACTCTCTGGCTCAAGCTGGCCAACCTCGACGATCTCGTCGGCTTCGACAATGGTGAGCTTGGCGTTTTTTGCCATGAACTCGTTGAAGTTGTTCTGGGCCTTTCGGAATGTGCAGTTGCCCAGTCTGTCCGCTTTGTGAACCTTGACTAGTGCAACGTCGCCGAATATCGATTCCTCTAGGACGTAGTTCTTGCCGTTGAATTGCCGCGTTTCTTTTGCTTTGGACATGGTGGCTACGGTGCCGTCGGGGTTGTACTTTACAGGAAGCTCGCCAGTTTGGACTTGAGATTGCTCTTGGTCAGTTTTGTGCTCTCGATACTTGTGGCCAAGTTCTCACTGACCTATTGTACCGACAGCGGCCGGTGTGTAGAACGCCGGTACACCAGCAGCACCGGCCGCACACCTCTCCACCATTGTTCCTTGCGGGATCAGCTCCAGACTGAGATCACCAGTCAGATACATCTTTTCAAAAGTCTTGTTCTCTCCGATATAGGATGCCATCATTTTGCTGATCTGGCGTGTCTCGAGTAGTTGACCTGTACTGTGTCAGCCTCAACCAAACACAGTGTTTGCTGGATCACGCACCCAAACCAACACCCGGCATTCCAGCATTGTTGGAGACCACTGTGAGATCAGTTATATCTTTCCGTGCGGCTACGGCGTTGATGAGCGTGTTGGGTACACCGGAGAAGCCAAAGCCGCCCACAAGGACTGTTGAGCCGCTCTTGAGCCTGCCGATGGCGTCGGTCACAGACGAGGAAATCTTGTTAATTCTCTGTAGTGCGGATGAGTCTGAGAAACTGCGGTAGAAACATGGTATTGTCCGGGAAGAGGCCGTTGAGAGGCGAAATACGTGCTTGAACATCCTTCTAGGCACAGAAACAACGGGCTGAGGCGGGGAGACGAATCGAGGAGTTGTATCTCGGGTGTACGATGCCTTTGAGGCGTAGTATACAAGACAATAAGACAGTTATCCCGTTATAGCCTCAGAAATGTATCTGGTTCATTTCGGCATTCATGAGGAAATGCCATGAATCAGCCCCACGTTGCTGCGTGGGACGCCTAACCGTCCCACATGAAGCTCAAGTGGATGATCCCAAGTACCGACATACAAGACATTTTATCCAGTTCTTTGTCCAGGATTTCGATTGACAATTCATGTAAGGAAATAATCAATCTTCCAATGCAATCTCGGATATTACCAATGTTACCTCTTCGATCGAGACTGGCGTCGCTCCCACGACGGACCTTGTTCCTAAGGGGCAATGCCACCCTCGCGGCCCCAAAGCAACCTTTGACCGGACTTCGGGTTCTTGACATGTCAAGAGTGTTAGCTGGAGTAGGTCAATTCTCATGTTTTCACCGGATCGTGTGGCTTACATGACATGACATAGCCATATTGCGCTCAGATTTTAGGCGATTTGGGGCAAGTCAAGAACAATGGCTGCTTTGGGTCAACTCAAATACTGACGACAAGATAGAGCTGAGGTCATCAAGATTGAGCATCCTACGCGAGGCGACGATACAAGAGCTTGGGGGCCGCCTTACGCACCATACTTGGACGGCCGAAGCGGCCAAGGCGAGAGCGCCTACTATCTATCGGTATGCAATTCGCTGGATTAAATGACCAGACAATTTCTCATCTCTCGGGTATAAAGGTCAATCGAAACAAAAAGTCTCTCGCCCTCTCATTCAAGGAAGAGGCCGGTGTCGACATTATAACCAAGCTTGTCAAGAACTCGGACGTCTTGGTCGAAAACTACCTGCCAGGAAGCCTCAAGAAGTACGGCCTGGACTATGAAAGTCTGGCAAAGATCAACCCTAGACTCATCTATGCGAGCATCACGGGATATGGCCAGACGGGGCCCTATAGCGACCGAGCTGGATACGATGTCATGGTGGAAGCGTACGTCTGAAGACAGAATGGGTGAGATGAGCCGCTGACGAGATGGTTTCTCACGCGTAGGGAAATGGGTTTGATGCACATCACAGGACCCCGAGATGGACCCCCGGTCAAGGTAGGCGTTGCGGTGACAGATTTGACGACCGGTTTGTACGCAGTCAACAGTGTCTTGGCTGCCATTATTGAGCGAGGGCAATCCGGCCAAGGGCAGCACCTTGATGTGTGCTTGAGCGATTGTCAAGTGGCGACACTATCCAATATGGCCCAGTCGGTTCTTGTGACGGGTAAGAGAGATGGTGGCCGCTATGGCACATCTCATCGTGAGTATTACCACAACCCCAAGACACACAGATCCTAACATGCCCAGCTTCGGTTGTGCCCTACCGCGCATTCCGCACCAGCGATGGAGATATTCTAATTGGCGGCGCGAACGATCGCCTCTTTGGCGTTCTTTGCAATTGCCTAGGGAAGCCCAAGTGGGCGATCGACGAGCGATTCTCGACAAACTCATCACGCGTGGCGAACAGAAAGGTCCTAGAGAAGTGGATAGAGGACACGACAAAATCCAAGACAACACAGGAGTGGCTTGACATCTTTGAGGGTACAGGTCTTCCATATGCCAAAGTGAATGACCTAAAGGATACCCTGAACCATCCACACGGTAAGACCCCCTTGCACATCATCCAGTGCTAGCACTCTAATCATTGCAGTAACGGCGAGAGGGATGGTCAAGGAGCTCGACCATCCTGCATTGGGAAAGCTCAAAGTTCTCAACAGCCCAGTTCAATACTCAAGAACTGGACCTTCTATACGAACTCCTCCGCCTTTGTTAGGGCAGCATACCGGGGAGGTTCTGGCTGAGGTTTTGGGACTTGATGCAGCGGAGATTAAGCAGTTGGAGGAGGACAAGGTTGTTACTATAGATAAAGGTTCTTCGTAGAGAATTAGTAATTTAGAATGAACTAGAAAAGGTATGCAGCCGTTCACAAATCGAGACCAATGCTTTGTTGCCCGGCATCATGACATGTGTAGATGGCCCCATGTCCCACATGAGATGCCTCGAAAGCTGTGGGACCTTCTTTCAACTTCAAGGTGGGACACTGGGTTTCTATATACACATCAGTCAATATGTGAAATGGTCGTAGAATGGGGTCATGTTTGTCGTGAATCTTGTTACCTCGAGAGATTGTCAGCATGGCGTCAGGACAGGTCACCACAGCCACGTTTCCGCAACAGCTGCTCGCAGGTATGTGCAGAATCCAATCCGCGTGCTAGAGTGCAAAGGCTGAGAGGACCGTCAAATTTGGCATCGATACAGGTGGTGTTGCCGGAATCTCTGAAGTGAGTTGAACGAGTCCAGGTCGGCAGTGAGTCGCTGACAATGGTAGATCTTGATCATGTAAAACGCCCAGGCCATTGTAAATGCAGAGATTAAGCTGACAAAGTACCAGGTATCCATTAGATGTAGTCAAGACAAGACTGTGAGTGAGCAAACTTGGAGGTGTGCATCATGATCTCCTGACAAACTTCAAGGCAGCTACAACAGAGCACGAGCGGGACTGTGGTTTACTCAAGCATGATAGACTGCTTTCGTAAGATAGCCAAGCAAGAAGGGCGCGTCAGCTTATTCCCCAAAGCTCGAAAACACTAACCGTCCCGACAGTGTTGGTCGCTTCTACAGAGGGATTCTGGCCCCGATCTTAATGGAGACCCCCAAGAGGCGCGTACTCAATTCAGCTGATTCTTCATCCAAGATATTAACACCATAGCCACAGAGCAACTAAATTCACGGCAAACGACTCTTGGGCTAAATTCTACGCCGACGTATTCCAGACCCAACGCCGAGACCAAAAGCTAGCCATCCTAACGGGCGCGAGTGCCGGCGCAACAGAATCCATCGTCGTCGTACCTTTCGAGCTGGTCAAGATACGACTCCAAGACAAGTCTTCTGCAGCGAGGTACAAGGGTGTTCTCGACTGTTCCGTCAAGATCGTTGGTGAGTCTGGACCCCTTGGCTTGTACCAAGGTTTCGAGAGTACCGTGTGGAGACACATTATCTGGAATGCTGGCTACTTTGGGTGTATCTTTCAAGTACGCTCTCTTCTTCCGACGGCTGAGACGAAGAAGGGTACCATGGTGAATGACCTAATTGCTGGGTCTGTAGGTGGAACGGTTGGTACGCTGCTCAATACACCTTTTGACGTGGTCAAGAGTCGGATTCAGAGTACTACTGGGGCGAAAGAGACACTGCCTTGGGTGTGGTCTGGTATCTTGAAGGTTTATAGGGAGGAGGGAGTTGCTGCGTTGTATAAGGGGTTGGTGCCCAAGATTGTGCGTTTTGCACCTGGAGGGGGGATCATGTTGGTTGTATACTCTTTTATGATTGACTTGCTCACGTCGGGCGAGTGAAGAGGAGAACAGATACGCGTTGCCCTCGGCTAATGGAAAAATACGTGCCATTAGAGCTATTCATGAAATCAAGAAACCCTAGTTGGCCATCATGGTGAAAGTCAAGATGGCATTTTCCATGAGCTTGCTGCTTAAAGTGCTAGCAGCTACAAAAGCATTGTGATCAATTATAGCCAGGTATTTATTAACAACCTCACATGTTAACCATCTTTCTTGACCATTCACCACTTGCTCTGTACGATGTACGATCTGATCTAACTGCAGATTGAAAGGCAATAACGAAGATCAGCATCGAAAACGGTATCAAATAGGTCATGATTAGAACCAATCCGTGAACCAAGTAGGTCACTACTCTTCTCTAATGAAAGCAGAGGCCACGCCAAGACCGGTGCTAGAGTAAATATTAGCATCCGCTTCCAGACGCGGGTTTCATGACTCACCTAGCACACATGCTGATAACTCCAACCTCCTTATCCTGCCTAGCAAGCTCAGCGAGAAGCGTGGCCAGCTGCCTCGTCCCAGTAGCTCCTGTGGGGTGACCTATGGCAATCGCACCGCCGTTGGGGTTGACCCTGTCTATGTCGAGGCCGAGCTCGTGGATGCAAGCTAATGTTTGGCTGGCAAAAGCTTCATTCAGTTCAAACATGTCGACATCCTTTTGCTCGATCCCGACATGCTCGTATAGCCTTGGGATGGCATGCAAGGGGCCCATTCCCATCTCGTCTGGTTCACAGCCTGCTACTTGGGTGCCCAGGAATCGTGCAAGGGGTTTTAGACCGCGGGCTTCGGCCCAAGATCGACGGGCCAGGATGGCTGCTGATGCTCCATCGCATATCTGAGATCTATTGGGCAGGTTAGCTTGAACGGCAAGAGGTCGGGGGTCCGACGCACGAATTTCCCGCTGTGCTGCCGCCCGTCTCGATAAAGGCTGGCTTCAGCTTTGCCAGCTTCTCCAATGTGACACCAGCCCGAATAGTATCATCGGCTTCAACCCGAACGCGGCTTTTGACCTCTCCATCTACAACAGTATACTCGACGGGTACAATCTCACTATCAAAGTGACCGGCAGAGCGTGCTTGATTTGCCCTACTGTGACTGAGAAGCGCAAAGTCGTCCTGCATCTGGCGGCTAATCTTGTACCGACTGGCCACATTCTCCGATGTGATGCCCATGGGCATCAGACAATCGGCCGCCGGCTTTATGGAGGTGCCTCGGAGGCTTGGACTTACGTCGGCGGGCACACCGCGGGTTTGGTAGTTCTTGGACATGCTCTCAACGCCCCCGGCCATGGCCACGTCGATTTGACCGGCCCAGATGGAGTGCGCCAGGTGGGTGAAGGCCTGCAAGCTACTCGAGCATTGTCGATTGACGGTGTGGAAGGTAGTTGTCACTGGGAAGCCAGCGTTAAGAAGGGCCATCCTTCCGGTCTTTGCGAAGCCTAGCTCAGCGAGGACGTTGCCGATGAGAACATCTTGGACATCTTTGGCTTCGATGTTGGCTCGCCTTGGGGCTTCCGCCATGATCTAGGATTATCATTGTCAGTCAAGGTACAATTCATTAATCTTTACCGTCTTACCGGTCCCAAGATGTCTTCCGGCCAGGCATCCTTGAATCCGCCTTTGAACGAACGAGTGATGGGGCTTCGAATGGCTGACAGGACGACGATGTCATTGGGCGACTTGGTCATGAGCGCTTGAACGCTTCTCGTAATTCGCGACATTTGAGCCAACTGACTATCGATTAAAGCCTATAATGAAAATGCATAATCGACTCGTAATTGTCTTTTTTTTTGCGAGTACTTGATGTTTGATGCCCATGATGGATGGCATGGGATGTGGGACATAAGCCAGCCCCACGTGGAGACCAGCCCGTCTTTATTCTCTTCTTCACATTGCGACGTCATTCCCCAAACACCACGATTGAGACTCCCAAGACAACTTTCACCATGTCTTTCGAATACGGTATCGAAACGTTTCGTCCTGCCTTTGACGATCGAGAAACACCCAAGATCTCGTATGGTCTGCGATTCCCAGAGGCCTGCTTGCGGCACTGCAGAGATACCTTTTCCAGTTCTCGGGTTTACATCATCTGCTCCAAGTCGCTGTCGCAAGCAACTGATACTCTCGACCGTCTCACTGCTGCACTCGGGGATCGAGTTGCGGGAGTGAGAATTGGAATCAGCCCTCACACGCCGATAGCCCAAGTCCTGGAGGTGGTGGAGGATGCTCGTGGGCGCGACATTGACTGCCTGGTCACCCTCGGCGCTGGCAGTCTTACAGATGCTGCCAAACTGGTTCGTCTGGCTTTAGCCAACTCTGCTACCACAGAGGAGGATATGAATACTCTCTGGGGCACGGCAGAGAGCAATCCAGCACTACGCAAGGACATTGTCAAACCGACCATCCCTCTCATTCACATCCCGACTTCACTCTCCGGGGGCGAGTACCAGGCCATCGCGGGAGGAACAGAGTCCCAAGGCCACGCCAAGAGGACTTTTCACTGCGAAAAAGTCGACCCTGAGCTTGTTATCCAGGATCCAGAGCTTTGCCTCACAACGCCCGCCTGGGTATGGCTCAGTACTGGCATTCGATCAGTGGACCACTGCGTAGAAACGCTCTATTCACTTCTGTCAAATGAAAAAGGCGATACTTGGGCCAAGAGAGGTCTTCCAAAATTAATCTCGGGATTGTTGGAAAGCAAGGCAAACCCGAAATCGCTACAAGCTCGTCATCTCTGTCAACTGGGTGTTATTGAAGCCATGTGCGCTGTGTCGAGCGGTGTTCCTCTTGGAGCTAGTCACGCAATCGGACATCAACTTGGACCTCTCGGCGTCGGCCATGGCGAGACGAGCTGCATTTTATTACCGGCTGTATGCAAGTTCAACTTGAAGTACAAGGCAAACGTCGACCGACAGGCCATGGTCAAGGATTTGTTGCTGGGGCAGGCGGAAGTCAAGCAGCTGCTAGAGTCGAAGGGACTTGATGGGAAAGATCCGGACCTCGGCGACATCTTGGCGGCTGTTATTTCGGTGCTGGAGATGCCCCGGTCGCTTGAAGAGGTTGGTATCGGTCGCGAGAGCCTCGATACACTTGCGCGAAATAGTCTGGAGGATATCTGGATACGGACGAATGCTGTACCTATTACGGAGGAATCACAGGTCAGAGAGATTCTAGACATGTGCGCTAGGAAGAAGTAGTCAAGTTTTGTTGATTAGGTGAGAGTTGTTCACGGCCATTAGACATTTAGGTCAAGTAATGTTGCTTCGCCCCAAGGAGGCAAGACAAGACATTCTCAATCCTCTTTCACTGGACCAGTCAGTTTTCTTCAAGACTCCAGAGTGTAGAATCACATAGTGCTGGCTTTGATCGATGGCTAGTCAAGAGAACTTGATTATCTTGGCAGAAGATGTCAATCAACAACACCAAGACAACTCGGCAAAAACAGACATATGGTAAAGCAGCCAATGACTTCCCTTGTAAAGCCAATCATCAACTACCGACACTCAGACCCGAAGACACTTGTTTTCCCCACGGGGATGCGGGGACAAACTTCCTCCCACATTGCATCAACTTGCATTCAACAAGCCCCATGTGGAACCTCGGTCAGGTTCAATTGACCATGTAACCCCACAAGGATTCATGGTGTTGAACAGTAACTATAGAACTTGGGTCAACGGTGTTGAGTTGAGACAATAAAGCAACCAAGTATTATTGATCTAACCCGCCACACCAATACCTCTCTCAATTAATAGGCCAGACGAAAAGAAACCATGGCCGACTACCAGGATCTTCAAGTGTCCATCATTGGTGCAGGTAGGTGCAGTATAACCCACCCTGACTTGACAAACCACTAAACCACCCATCTCAGGAATGGGAGGGCTCACAGCTGCTCTCGCATTTGCCAAGAAAGGGTTCAAACAAATTCACGTCTACGAAAACGCACCCGCCTTGGGTTTTGTGGGCGCCGGTATCCAGATCGCCCCCAATCTGATCCGCGTCCTCGATAAGCTGGGCATCTGGGGAGACTCTTCCCTCGAGAAGGAGGCCACCAACGTCAAAGAGGTTTATATCTACGATGGGCCGTCTAACAGCGAGTTGGCGCGCGTTCCAATGGGAGATATCCATCAGAAATACGGTTACTCGCATTATGCCGGTCATCGGGCTTCGCTGGCTGGCAATATCTTTGAAGCCGCAAAGGCCCAACCCAATGTTCATTTTCACTTTGGCCAGACGATGCAGAGCGTCACATCTTTTGGGCCCGACAAGGTAATTTTTGTCATCACGGACGGTGATGGTGTCGAGCGTGTCGTTGAGACCGACGTCCTGATTGGCGCCGACGGCATCAAATCCCCAGTTCGAGAGTCGATGCTGAGCTCTTTAAACCTTTCTGCCGAGGTTGAGGAAACTGGTACAGCAGCCTACCGTATCCTTGTCGAGCGAGAAAAGATGAAACCTCATCCTGAGCTGCTGGAGTTGATCGACAGCGATGCCGTTCGTCGCTGGATAGGATCTAAGCGGCACGTCATTGCCTACCCGATTCACAACCACACGATATACAACATCGCCACGGCTCAACCCGACGTCAACTTTGCAGGTTCCATCAACGCGACATGGACGAACAAGGGTGACAAGAAGGCCATGAAGGAGGTTTACTCTGACTTTTGCCCCTTGGTTCAGAAACTTCTCGACCTCGTCCCTGATGGAGACGTTGTTGAGTGGCGGCTACGTAGCCACAAGCCCCTAGACACATGGACCCTCGGCGGTGTGGCATTACTGGGAGACGCTTGCCATCCAACGCTCCCTCATCTATCCCAGGGAGCTGCCATGGCCATCGAAGATGCTGCAGTCCTAGCCGAAGCCGTATCCCTAGTTCCAGGCGGAGGAGCAGATCGCCAAGAGCTAGCAAAGACCCTCAAAGTGTACGAACTTGCCAGAAAACCTCGAACATCGACTCTGGTAGAACTTGCGGCTTTGTCTGCTCGGACACTGCATCTGGGCGAGGGTAAGGCCAAGGAGGAGAGGGATCGACAATTTGCGGCGGCAAAGACTAAGGGGGCGCCGGTGCCGGATAAGTGGGCTAGTCCGGAGGTTCAGAAGATGATTTTTGAGCATGAGTGTATTGGAGATATTCGAGAGCGGTTTCGGGAGTTGTATGCTTCGCTGGGTCAGGGGGTTGATGAGGCTATTGCTGCGAGAATTTGACATGCAGAAGCGATAGAGAGCGAGACGTAAATTTACACACTTCCAACTGACCAATTGTTCATTTCTTATAGGCCTTTTCTGTGACATACGAGACCTGCTGGTAACATCACACACACCTCCTAGCCACTACAAGGGTCGGCGTTTATGGAATGACATGCCCTCATCATCTTGGTAACATCTGCCCAGGACCTCGATACATGATCCGTTATCTGGGGGTTAGACCATTCAGTAGACTCATCGACTGCAAGGAATCCAGGGCAGTGGCGACATGCGCACCATATGTACTTAGTCTCGTGGCCCATTGAACATATAGCACACTCACATAGCACAGATAAATGAGTTCATAAACATGCACGTTCAGACGTATCAAAGGATGATCTGATCACAATGCCATGTCCCCCTCCTACTACTCATTCTGTACCCTCGTCCCAACCAGATCGCCTCATGAAAATGCCCCATAGATTTCCGCTGCTGCCCATCTCATAGTGTCCATCGGAATGACTTGTTCTCCTTGTCCGTAATGTCATCTAAACCATGCTGAAACTCAGGTGCACCGTACTTGGCATCACGACCAGCGTTCCGCCTCGCAAGGAGGAATCTCAATCCAAGCGATATAACACAGAGTGTGGCGAAGCAGATGAGCACGCCGGTGAAGCTCTCATCATATCGTGGCGCGTATTTCCTGCTTTGGTCAGACCCAGACAGAGAGAACGAGGAGTGTCAACTTGCGCATCGAAAAGCAATGGTCCAATGATGTTGCCAAAGCAGTACCCGATCCAGATGCCTGCTGCGTACGCTCCCTTCTTGGAGTATCCCGCCACGTTTGATGTGCCTAGTGAGATGGCCTGCAGCCAGCAACCGGAGAAGAAAGAGATGAGGTAGAGGCCGAAGATGCGTCCCCCCGGCTGAGATGACGGGAGTTTCCACCTGTTCAGGAAGTTAGAAAGATACAGGTACCTACGTAAAGGATGCAACTTACACCAGACTACAACCCAAGATGACGGGCAAACAAGCGAGAGCCGAGGTGCGTAGTCTTCCTAATCGTGTCGTGCCCAGGTAGCCTGCTCCAAGGACAGAGAGAAAGGCCATGGCGCCGAGAGGTATATTGAGCAAAAGAGAAACACGCGGTGAGAAGCCCATGCCGGAAAACATGATGGACGCAAAGGTAGTCAGCGCCGCCGCTCCCGTGTTGGAAAGCAACCCAATAGCGGCGAGACACCAGAGTTGATAATCCAAGAGGGCTTCTCGCACCTGGTAGCCCTTGAAGCGAGTGTTTTCTGTCCCCGAGTTGTCACGTCGACTTCGCTCCATTAGCAGTCTCTTCTCCTCTGGGGTCCACCCCTTGGCCTCTTGAGGCGTTTCTGGGAAGATCCAGATGAGCGATACTCCCCACGCGAGGGTCACGGCACCAGCGACGAGAAACATGTACTGCCACGGTGCCAGCCCACCTGCCGTGATGTGAGCGAGGCCAAAATTGACCAAAGGGCTGATTAGGAGACTTCCTCCACTGAAGGAATACCACCATGAACTCCGTAACTGCTGCTCCTCGTGTGTATACCAGAGTCCAACAACCAGCATCAGAATAGGACTGATGCCGCTCTCCACCAGACCGAGGAAGAAGCGGTTGGCGAGGATCCCAGAGTATGACTTGCACGCGGGGGTAGTGAGCACGATCATGGCCCAGATGATGTTGAGCGTGCTGCAGACTCGTCGAGGGCGGAAACGTTGGGCGAGCAATGAGCAGGGATACATGCCAACCATGTGGCCAAAAAAGAAGATGAGCATGACCCAGGAGTAACGGAGGCCGGATTCCAGGCCGAGATCGGAACGCAACCCGAAGATGGCGGCTTGAGAAATAACGGCTTTGTCGTAGTATTGGAGGGCGTAAGTGATACAGAGCTGTTCAAGATTTGATCAGAGCAAGTTTCCTTTCGTAGAAACATGTCACACATACGATAGGCATCAGTTTCCAGTCGATCTTGCGGACAATTCGCTTGGTAGTGCCGCTATCAAGCGTGACGGGTTCAAGGTCGGTGATGTCTTCAACCGCATCAAGCGAGGGCTTGCCAACTGCCGAAGCATCGTCGTGAGTGGCAGAATCTCTCATGTTGGGCATAAGCTTAAGCTTTGGATGTGTGGTGCGAGAGGATGGATTGCAACAAGCATATCTCCCTCCACCATTGTAGAGATGGCCTTTATAACGGAGCCAGTTCACGGGGAAATGCGGGGACGGGTATAGAATCCGGGGAAACAGGGTCTAGGGGTCCGGGGATGCAGGGGGGAGAATCCTCGACATCTAAAAGCGTGGGGCCAGAGGGAGGGAGTCGATGTCCAAGATCGTCCCACCTGATTGTATGCGTTGTTATCATAGCTGTTGGTTATGCATTCGAAACACCATCAAGATCGACAATCGTCCCACCTCAGCCCCACGCTGAGGGCTTCTTGACGAGGGAATGGCATGTTGCATTCTGCCCCTCTGTATTCTTTCGAGCGTGGGACATGGCAGTGCTGGATGTGATGTTGAAGGATTTGCACGTTGCATTCTCACAAGCCCTTGCTAGCGACATCAAATGGAGGAACCTTTACTTTCTTTGATAATGCATGTATCCCTCCCAGTATTTCATTCTAGTCTGCAAAAAAAGCATCAAGGAAGCAGAGTTGGGCTTAAGAATGTCCATATTTTCCAGCAACCATAGGATAGCATCTTGTTTTTCACCATCGTCTGTGTAGTTTTGACTCACTGCTCTGAGACGATCAAACTAGCCATTCCCATGCCCTATATCAAGTATCAGTAATTAAAATAGTGTAAAGCCAAGTAGAAATAACAGAAGACTTACTGAGCCAATGCACATGGAGGTCACAGCAATCCTGGACCTTCTTTGTTTAAGCTCAGCCAAAGCAGTGACGATCTGTCGTGCCCCTGTACAGCCGAGGGGGTGGCCGATGGCACTATCAACATGCGGTTAGCTATACTTGCGATATCCATCAAAGGAACAAAGGTGATTACATTGCTCCGCCGCGCGGATTGACACGGCTTGGATCCAGTTTCAAGTGCTCTACGCAGTAGACGAGCTAACTCGTGTCAGCTTTCCAAAGACTATTCAAGACGGCGAGGGTAAATACCATGGATGCAAATGCCTCATTAATCTCAAAGACGTCAACATCATCCTTAGAGATGCCAACCTTTCCCAACAGCTTAGGAATCGCGAGAGCAGGACCGATACCCATGATGCGAGGGTCAAGTCCAACAACGGTCGACTTGACAAACTTGCCTAGGATAGGCACTCCCAACCGCTCTGCAACATCACGGCGCATCAAAAGTATCGCTGCCGCACCGTCTGTGATCTGAGACGCATTTCCGCCTGTAGTTGTGGAGGGAGGCCACTGAGGGAAAGCTGATCGAATCTTGGAGAGTCCTTCCTTTGTTGTTCCATAGCGGGTACCGTCATCCTTGCCCACAATGACCGTGCATGGTTCGCCCGTCTTGGGATCTTTCCATGTGGTTTTGATGGGTACAATTTCTTGTGATGAGAGGCCAGCCTTCTGAGCGCGTTCGGCTTTTTGCGATGAAGCTGCAGCGTACTCATCCTGCTTCTCTCGCGTAACGCCAAAGTCAGCAGCAACATTCTCAGCAGTCCAAGGCATCGGCATCTTGATAGCCTTTATCGTTTCATTCTTCTCAAACTCCTCCGGGAAATCAGGTGATCCGTTGTCAGGGTTGATGCTCATGTTCTCGGCTCCAACGGCAACACCAATGTCGATACTACCAGCGGCGATCTTGTTCGCTACTGATTCCACTGCCAAAAGACCAGAGGAACACCAACGACTGACTGTTGAGATTGCTGTTGTGGCTGGGTAGCCTGCGGCGATGGCTGATGCCCTTGTTACGAAGGGGGCATCTTTGTGGAGGACATTGCCGACGACGATCTCTTCGACGAGGCTTGGGTCAAAGCCAGCCTTCTCTCGGACGTTCTATATAGATCAACATGTTTAGTTCAGCCATGGGGTAAAGATGGAAATTTGGTGATTGACAGACCTTGAGAAGAGGCTCAAGGAGACCCTCTAGAGGTGTGTCCTTCAAGTAGCCTTTGCGAGCTTTCGTCAGAGCAGTGCGCACAGCGACGGTGATGACCTGGGTAGTTCAAAATCAGTCTTGTATAATATTCCATAAAATTTAGATTTGATGCTTACCACGTCACTCGGCTTTGCTTCCAGCAGGGCATTCTTGGCTCGTTGACCTGAGTTCTCGAGCTGTTGCGACAGCTTCTCTAGTCTCTGGGTGGCAGCGGACATGGTTCGTTTTTTGACGCTGATGAGGATATGCAAGTGAAGTGCTATAATCCGAGCCAAAATCGCCAGGCAACTTATAAGTCTGGCTGAGCGCAAGGTCTACGACCCGTCGGTCCAGTAGCTGTGCCTCGGGTTACCAGAAGGAGCATAGCTCGGTAACCCCACCCAGATTCGGCATTGTTCATGATGGTACTTGAGAAGTATGTAGCAGTTGCCGTCATAATACCTACATCTTCCGCCAGGATATGAGAAGGCTGCGAAAGGATAATGGCATCATGTCAGAGGTACGGACGTGGAGTAGCCGTCATAGCTTACCTAGGTAGGTAGGATGGCATATATCCGGGTACTAACAAGTTACATAAACCCGCGCACTAAATACTATGTTCTTTTCTACTTTCTCGCCGGGACTTGTTTCTATCACTAATACTTATTAAAGGCCATATAGCAGATCTCTTTGACATCCATCTCAAAGAGCTAGGTATGGTTGCCCAGGGTACTTCGGCTCCAACCCGGCGATGAGCATACCTAGGCGCATACCCTTTTCATCGGAAACCTCGGAGTATTCCATATCTTCACTACAAGCTGATTAATTGTCAACATGTTTCTTCCAGCCTGTATCCAAACTCCGCAGTCTCTTACCACGATCCATGTTCCATGCTATAAACCAGAAGGTGACTAGCCAGCCAGAGAACAAATCTGATTGGCCATGACGCAGTTTCAAAAATGCCAAGACTTTTTGAATTTCCTCTTTTGGCAATGGCTTCATGGACCAATCTCCCTTAACTCCATACTACAAGAGAAGAGTATTACCAGAGAAATCCAGTCTCAAGTATAAAATCGTCTAGATTCTCTCTCTTCTGAGTTCAAATCAATCATCGTCTTCAACATCTCTTCTCAGGCCCATCTCCGCAATCTAGACACCCCTTGAATACACCCTCACTCATCACCTTTCTTACATCTACACAATGCCTTGCAAGAAAGATACCAACGACTCGCAGTCGGTCCCCTCAAGATACCTGGACCCTTTCCCTCCTAATTTCCCTCCCATCTTCTTCAAAAATCAGTTCCGCACCACGATCGACCTACCCACCAAAGAAAAATTCCCACAGGCACAGGGTAGCTGCGCCGTCATCACTGGTTCAAACACTGGTCTTGGTTTCGAATCTGCCAAACAGCTACTCTCCATTGGTCTATCTCACTTGGTGATGGGTGTCCGATCCCTTGAAAAGGGTAAGGCAGCGTCCGAGAAACTCCAGACTGTGGCACCCTCCGCAAAAATTGAGGTTTGGCAGTTGGACATGGAGTCGTATGAGTCCATACAAGCCTTTGCCAACAAGTGCCGAACCAACCTCACTCGCATTGATGCCGTCATTCTCAACGCCGGCCTTGCCCCTTTCGTCTTTGAGAAGGCGACTGCAACCGGACACGAGAAAGCCATCCAGGTCAATCACATCAGCACGGCACTCTTGACGGTTCTGCTGATCCCAGTACTAAAGACCAAGGTTACCGGGCAGGGCCCGCCCAGGCTTACCATTGTCAACTCCCTCACCGCCCATCTATGCAATTTTCCCAACAAAAATGAGAGGCCTCTCTTGGCTTCTTTTGACGACACCACGATTACCCCTTGGAGCGGCCAGGAAAGATACGGCGTATCAAAGCTGTTGAACCAACTCTTCATCGTGAGACTGACTGAGAAGGTCGATCCTAATGAAGTAATCATCAACATGGTCGATCCCGGCCTTACCAAAGGCACTGGTCTACCGCAACACGCTACAGGAGCTGTGGCGGTGGCTGCCAAAGTATTCAACACCATTGCGGGAAGACCATTGAACAGGGGTGCAGCGACGTATGTGGATGCCTTGTTTGGGCACGGCAAGGAGTCGCACGGTTGTTTTCTCATGAACTGCCAGATTTCCCCGTAAGTTGAGACTTGTAGCATGAAAGGTGCGTCGCTAACATGTTCAGGCTTGCCTGTTGGTTCTACACCGATGGCG
The DNA here is from genome assembly GCA_013186415.1 of Fusarium sp. NRRL 66088. Lineage (NCBI taxonomy): Eukaryota > Fungi > Ascomycota > Sordariomycetes > Hypocreales > Nectriaceae > Fusarium > Fusarium sp. NRRL 66088. Next base: position 86,871 of record JABCKD010000022.1, read on the forward strand.
AAGTACTGTCGGAGCAGGTGTGGAACGAAACACTCAAAGAGCTCAGTTTCGCTGGCGTGCAGGACGTTATTTCTAAGATGGAAGGAGAGTGATATACCACAAATGTCCTCGATGGCTGCTTAATGGGTTTCATGGAGATGCTGTATTTTAAATTGGGCCGTGTAGTTGTGTATCCTGACATGATATTGAATGAGTAATTGGATCAACTTATCATTGAACCATTTAGAGGGCTCTCATATAACCCTGAGGGATACCTATAACGAAAGCTATGCAGGGCCTCCGTCCCATTGCCCACATTTGGTGGCTCTAGTTGCCCAGTCAGCCCTACGCGGGCTTATCCGGCGGTCGGATTTAAGCATCCGGCATCCCGGACGCCAACCTCGTGTGGCAACTCTGTTCCTTCAACCACCTCATGCATCTTGACAATCCCACCGGGTGCTAGCTAGGACGACCGTGATTTTCCCAAGTGACTATTTGAATCCCTGGCCGCTTTCAAGAACTATAAAAGAAGGACTCACCATGCCGGATCGAAGGACACACACCGCTTCAAGTACGCCGGCATTCATGCAGCACTTTTATGGCGACTAACACATGATCTAGATCGCAAACTGGAGTTTGTCGTCGAGGAGCCATCACAGAAACCCAGTCGAAAGAATCAAAAGCTCGTTAAAAGTCATATCTCTCGAAGCAGGCCCACACGAAAAGAACGCCCGGGGGTTAAATCCTGGATCCTAAAGGGAGACACACAAGAAGGAGTCGAAATCCAGCATGGTTCTATTCCTCCTCGTGTTGGGTCGGATTTCTCTCTTCTCGATTTTCCGGAGACTCTTCAGCCTTACATGAAGCAGGACTTGGTTCGATGTACGTTTAACTAATCACCCCCTGGTTCACCGCTGACCTGACTTGCAGCTTTTTACGGAATGAAGGGAGCATTGTATCCCTCGGAGATCTGCCTTCAGGTCGACGCTGCACAGTCTTCCTGGACAACCAATCTACTCGTTGATTTGGTTTACTTTCATTCGGCAATCTTTTCCATCGAAGCTTACTTTGACCAGTATTTCGGTAGGGACCAGGGCACATTGTCACATTTTCATTTCCTCAAAACACTTCGACTTCTTCAAGAACGGCTCAACAAACCCGGCAACCCTGCATCTATCTCGGATGCTACGATCATGGTCGTCATCACTCTAGGGCTGACCGCTGAACTCATCGGAGATCGTTCGGCAGCAGAGAACCACTTGGCAGGCATGGCGAGGATAGTTGACCTTCGAGGTGGTCTTGAGATGCTCAGATTCGACAATGCCAGGCTTCCGGCCAAAGTGTGCAGGTATGCAGCACCCATGTCCAGTTAAGACACCCCCTGACGAGTCTCAGAGTTGATCTTGGCCTGGTCCTTCGGTTCGGTTGCAAACCAGTCTTTTTCAACGAAGCCATCTCTTGGGACCCATACATCGCAAGTCAAGGTCTTATACGCGGCGTAAAGAAGGTCAGTATTCCGGAAACAGAGGCCACGGCGTTTATCAAGACCTTGGACAAGAGGTTAGCCAACGTCTGGAAAGACTTGCAGGAATTCGCCATGCTCGGAAATCTCGCACATCAAACATCGAGGAAACTACAACCAAACACTTTTAGTGAGATCATGGTCTCGATCTTGTACAGGTTGCTGGCTCTATCGTTTCCAGAGTCACCAGTTGAGGATGCTTTGCGCGTTGGGATGATGGCATTCACGGCAGCAATGTTCTTTCGATGGCGGAGTATGAACCAGCGGCAGAAGTACTTGGATGATACCCTTCGGGATACATTATCCAAGTTGAAGGAAGCTTCTGCTCAGCCACCTCTCGGTGTGTTGTTTTGGCTTTTAATGGTGCGGAGTATCACTGTTTTTCAACATTCGGAGCAAAATATGTTTTCAAATTGGATGGATAATGTCCTCCAAGACCTTGGCTTGTACTCTTGGTTGGACGCCCAGAGGACATTAAAGTCAGGTCTCTGGATTGACTGTTTATTTGATGTCCCCGGTCAGCAAGCCTTTGACACTATACTGTCTAAGAAAGATATTAATAGCTAGGTTATGAAAGAGTCAATCACTTGGTTGGAGTTCGATTTTCTAGTTGCACGCTGGAGCTTATCAGAATATGAAACCTTTATAGTGAAACCATTTCATCATGGAGGCAAATCTGCCCCACGCATTCAATATTCAACATATATACATAAGACCGCTATGTACGTCAAAATCATCTACAGAATGTCAGGTTCATCTCGTCTCGTGCAAACCCCAGGACCTTAAACCATGGCAGGGATGCGGATCTCGCTAATCTTCCAGACCTTGCCGCCCTGGGAGCTGGTCAGACCCTTATAGGTAGCCTTCTGAGCAGTAGCGATAGTCTTGCCAAAGCTGGGGTCAGCACCGGCGAGGGTGATCTCGGTGTTGATGTAGCGCTGCTCAGCAATGGTGGGGCTGCAGTTGTTGTTGCACTCTGTGCCGGTGCCGTAGCCGCGCATGTAAGGGCCGGACTTGTACTCGAAGAAGCTGAGCTGCTTTCCAGTGTCGGCGTCGGTCACCTCCTGGCGCCAGGTGTCCTTGTCGCTGAGGAGGGTGTAGACGATCTTGACCTTTTGGTCGCCGCGGACAGGGCTGGCGGGACCGTCGAGCTGGCCGAAGGAGCCAAAGAGGGAGGCACGGACACACCACTCGCCCTTCTTAGCACCGCACCAAGAGTTGTCGGGCCAAGACTCGAGAGTGGTCTGGACGAGGTGGCCGGTACCGTTGGACATGCCGGGCCACACGGTAAGCATACCGTTCTGCGTGGGAGGAGTAACACCGGGGATGATGGTGGTGACGGCCTTGACGATGGTAGACTTGGTAGGGCCGAGAGAGACGGAACCTCCCCAGCTGTCTCGGGCAGAAACCTGAGGAGAGGCAGCAGAGGCGCCGATGAGGGCAGCAGCCAGAGTGGTGAGGGTGGAGAAGTGCATGATGGCGGTTTGGAGCTTGAGGCTTGGTGTTGCAGTGGAAGACGAGATGAGATGAACAAACCAAGATACCAAGACGGCACTCAACTGTATTTATTCCCACTCTATCCGCATCTCTGGAGACGTTGAATGCCGTCCGGAGAAAATAATGCTCTCGCCCACGGGCCGTGGAGAATTCTCGTCCGCGCAAGGGTCTCCCGAGCTTTTGTTTCAGGGCCGCCAATTCACCCGCCCCAAGAGGAAATCACGGACCGTCCAATACGGACCAAACGGGTGTTTGAGCTCGGGAGCCATCTGCCGATTCAACGGCACATGTCCCGATTAGGGGTCCTGGGCCGGAAAGCAGAAGGTCGAGAACGGATGAATGCAACACCGCGGACTCCGTGCTTCACCGGGGACACCACGTTTGTTTAGGTATCGTGCAAATACGAGCGTGCGCATTGGGCGATTGATGGGAATTGTTTGGTTCCTACGGAGTAGTGTTGCAGGGTTGGGGGTTGCATCCGGGAAAGGTTAAACATTTGGATGACACCAGAATTCGGTGCCGAGCTGCCTTAATCGGTCAATTGGCGGTGTCAATGAGTGAAGATGGGACGAGGTATGCCGTAAGTTGAGACAAACATCGTGAAGTGTCTGGTGGAGGTGGACACACCGACAACTTTTTACTAGGCAACGCAAGGATGTGTCTATCGGAAGAACTCGACTATGCAGTCTGGTCACCTTTGGCTTTTGTTCAAATAATTCCGCCATCATAATAGTGTGGCAGGCACTGGCCAGGTTGTGCCGAACGCGACCTTTCGTCAGTCAACGCCTGGAGAGAAGAATGGTCGTGATAAGTGGAAGATATGGTCTTGGCTATGGAACTCAATCAAGCCTGTGGTAGCAGAGGAAATGTTTCGACAAGATACATTAGAAAGCATAACCAAATGGGTAGGCAAGGAATTAATGATCGTTTCTCATGCATCAGGGAATGGGAATGCTCAAGGCCAAGCTTTCGCCCTTGGTGCGTTGGCACGGGATCTCCACTGTTTCCCGCTCTCATCCATGCATTCCCCGTGCTGGACTCTCCCTTGGCAACTCAACTCCTACAAACCATCCACATCTTTTTCATCATCTACAGCTTCAATTCTTAGCCAGACCATGTCTTTACAGCACCACGAGGCGCAACGGGCGCGATGCCTTTTCTATAGGCAGCTGAGATGCAAGACTGCAGGGATGCCGCCAGAGAATAATGGGGCCAAGACCCCAGCTGCAACCTCCAGGCGCAATTTCGTTTCGGCCCCCAGCTTCAGGTCCCGTTTCGGTCCATCGCAAGGCTGAAATTCTTCCCCTCTTCATCACACCATATTGATGCTATCTAAGTCTCTACCAAAGCCCCTCAAACGTCGGCGCCATGTTCAGCAAGAGGCGCCAGGCCACTGACGAGGAGCGCCTTGCCAGCTACGAGCTCGACTGGCCCTCGTCGCAGCGCTGGAACCCTCACTACAGCGTGCCGCGCAATTCGATTGACCTGGGCCATACTGAGCCGCGCTTCGACTCGGATCTGACTAAGGATTTCCAACACAGTCGCCATGTTCGTCTAAGGAGGGCTACGCGCACCATGTCGTATGGGAGGAGCAAGCGGGACATGGACACCAAAGTCGCTGGCATCCGTGAAGCCATTCTCGAGGAGCAAGAGGAGCATGAAGAGTTCTCTCATCAGGTACTCTGGATCGAGACTGTTTCCGAGCTATACATGAATGAGCTCGATAATCGCGCACGATGGGATCCTCGATGGCTCAACATCACAAGACGCGAACGATTCGAAGGGCTCGAGTCTGCTAGCGTCTCCGTCGTTGACTATCTCTCCGATGACACTGTCCAACGGAGCGAACTAATTACCACCAAGATGGAGCTTGCTACCGCTCTCGAAGAACGTCCTGCCGACTCTCGAGTACGGGTCATCATGGTAAGCGATCTTAGTCGCTTCGTCATGGGAGCCCTTGGTCAGCTGTACTCCATCGACCCCGAGTTTTGGTACGAACATCTTGTCGCATCGGGCTACAGTGCTAGTGATAGCGGTCTAAAGCTCAAGAACGCCGTCTGGATGAATTGGGCTGAGCGAGAGACCCGTTTTCGCCATCGGGCCCTTCCGGGGATTGGTCAGCGCACGGAATGGAACGTACGTCAAAGAACCAAGTCTCGATCTTGGGCGCATCTTCGCTGGGGCCGTCTGGGCCTTCTCCACTACCTGGGCCGAAAGGGTTTCTATGAGGATGAGATCGAAAAACGAGTGTCTGACGGACGGTGGACTATGGAGCGCGACGTTGTTCTCGACAAGTACGGGCTACTGCTGACAGAGAAGAGAAGGAAACGTGCGGAGGAGAATCTCAAGGACTACAAACGGAAACTGAAGAAAGAAGCAGAGATGCGTGGGTTGCCCCAATCTTCGGTACATCTCAAGCTCGAGAGCACTTCAACCAGGACCAAATCGACCAACGTGTACCGGCCCTACAGCACGTTCCACCCCGTGCTTCCCCGGAACCCGGCCTACTGGACCAACAGGGATCTCAGGGTTATGGCTCCAGAGGGGATGAGTTATTGGTCAACCATGGACGATCAAGGGAGGAAGACGAGTGAGTTTTTGTACTGGCATTACCCAGTGTAAACTGACGTGAGCCAGTTGTCCTGGTCTTTGACCCACCGCGTAGCATGACACACGACAAGACCAAGGAGGTTACACCATCACTCACATTCATGCCGCGCGCTATGGAGTTTGAGTCTTATACTGAAGAAGAACTCTGGCGAACTGCGCATCCCGATGAGACGTACCTCGATCCTCCACCGCCTGCGCGGTCCAAGAAGCAGATCAAAGCGGAGAAGAAGGAAGCCAGAAAGCAACGACTCAAGGATAAGAAGGATAAATTGCAGGAAAAGCTGGCCCATGGAGATGAGAAGGCATACGAGACCGATTCGTCGTATAACAGTGATACGGAATACGACGAGGAGTACGAACAGACTCTGCGAGATGACTACAAGTCTCCGCAGCCTTGTGTCCGTGATCGCGACTTTTCGCGAAAGTACTCTTGGTCCACCTTGGACCTAGTCTACCGCTACATCAGCAAGGTCCCAGCCAGCGAACTCTGTCAAGACGATTCGCTCATTCCATCCGTACTCACGCGACTCACCTTGGATGATCTCTGGCAGCTTCTCGCTGAGCTGCGCCTGGTGCTCGACCACATTGATGCCGATCTGGGTGCTGACTTGCACATGCATCTTCTCGAGTCGGCCGGTCTCATGACGCGACAGAACGTGGGCTGGGTTCGCTCAACACTACAAGAACTGAGCGAATGGATAACACATAACAAGGCCACCAGCCTCATCTCCAACTCGCCTGAATTGGCCGAGGAGTTGAACGAGCTCATAGCAGATCTGCAGTCTCTCCAGTCGCGCTCTGAGCAGACACTCAATCTCCTCGTCGCATCAACTGGCCTCGCTCAATCAACGCTTGTCATTGACCAGACCTCTGGCATTAACAAACTGACCGAGCTCGCATTCTTCTTCGTCCCATTATCATTCATCACGTCCGTCTTCTCCATGCAGGTCGCAGAGCTTACCGACACGCCGCCCAAGATATGGACCTGGGGCCTGTCACTCAGTTTGGTCTTCATCATAACGTACCTAATACGCACTATGCTGCGGTCCCCGTCAATCCGAGTCTACGCCATGTCGGCTCGGGTGACAATGCTAAACCGCTTCACATCATCCCGCTCCGCGTCACGCCGGCTCAACTCGGTGGGCAACCGCGCCATCGCGCGTTTTCTCATCCTCTTCTTTACAGTCATTGTATTTGTCTTCACCGCGGTTGGCCTGTCCCTTCTTTACCTCTTTTTCGTCTACTTTGGCATCTGGGCCGGCGCAGTAGGGACAGCATTGTATTTCATCATCACGCGGTGGCCAGAGCCGAGCATACTGGCGCCGTGCTTCTTGTCCATCGTTGTGGCAGCTGGTGGTGCCTCGGTGACGTGGTACTGGCACAAGGAGATTGAGGATCATGTTTTGAAGGCGCTTGAACGCACTGTAAACAAGTTCAAGAATCTGCTTCCTGAGAGCTGGCTTTTGGATGCTGTTGATGATGAGGATTTGGCACAGGAGGGAGTCAAGACGTATGGTAGGCAGGCTATCGTGTCGATATGAGACTCTGCTTAGGTGGTTACGGTGTTTTACAGCATTGGGTTTTAATGCTGTCTCATGTCTGACCGCGTGTCACTGAAACCTGGAAAAAAAAAATCTTGGAGGCTCCGTTCCTGGGTTGCTCGCTTATCAGGCAGGGCTATGCGAGATCCGAGAAATGACCCCTGTATGGTGTAGGGTAGCAGGGATCCTTGTAGTATATTTTGACATGTGTACGCCTGACACGGCGATGCTACCTGGATTTCAGTATTGCTTTTCGGTATCAATCATGTCTCTGAGAGAAGTCATCGGGTACAATGATTCGCAGAAATCCCCTCCCGTAAAGGTGGCGGGGTATTACAATAGGGGCCAGTCAATTATTCCTTTGCCAAGGGTTGGTGTAACTTCAACACCAAAACGGATACGGCGCCCTATGAAACACGTCCTAACTCGCTATTTTTGAGTCCAAAGCGGATAAATGCTTCAATTTGCAAACATGCGCATGAAATTTCCCTGTTTTTACGCACCCTGCATCGGTTTACCAAGATTCCTGTTTGCCATTCACACTGCCTCAGGTATCAACCCTCCCCCCCTCAGCCTTAGGTTGGGTTTTTCCCCCCAGGTCATCTCTCATCCATCACCACATCTGCTTCGCTTTCCCACCTCTTCCTTTTCCTTCTAAACAATCAAACACGAGCCGAGGAATCACCATGGCAACTGCGGGGGAGACTGATCAGTTGCCCACTGACAGCCTTTGTGCTACCTCGAGCTATGCTTCGCTGTCTTGTCTCCTCTACAGCGGAGATTTCTCCGACATGACCATTCGATGCCAAGGTCGCGAGTTTAAGACTCACCGTGCCATCGTGTGCCCTCAGAGTTCTTTCTTCAAGAAGGCTCTCAGCAGTAACTTCAAGGTTGGTATCTAGATTCGCTATGGATGACTTGCGCTTTGCTGATTGGATGATACCAGGAGGGCGTCTCCGGAATCCTGGATCTTCCAGACGATGATCCAGAGGTCGTCCAGTGCTTCCTCGAGTTTCTTTACACAGGCACCTACACCTTCAACGATTCGAACCAGCGCACAGTGTTGGACGCTCCCGAGGCAACCAACAAACACATTCTCACGAGGTTGGAATGCCCACCCGGTTCCACAGCCTACGCCGTCACCAAGTCCCCCAAGAGGTTGGTGCCCAACCTAGAGGGTCTCAACGTGATGCTGAAACGGCAAACTACAACACACCAACACCGATGGAGCCCATACGCCCCCAAGAGCTCGCCAGTGCCGACCGAAAAGCACAAGGGACTGAAGGGACGATTGACGATGAAGCGATCAGCTCAAATCTACGTGCTGGCTGACAAGTACGACGTTCCGGCGCTGAGGCTCCTGGCTCGGGATCGATTCTTCGAAGACGGAAGGGAGATGATGTGCACAGTACCCTGGAGTATAGTATCATGGCATCATACGGCCTTTTTCTCGACAATTGTGCAGATCATCTATGACAACACTTCCTCGGCCAAAGACCCATTACGAAAAGCACTGCATATGCTCATCAGTATGAAGGCCGAGGGCGACGTGATGCACAAGAGGATGCGAGAGGAAATGACGCTCAATGGAGAGTTGGCGGTGGGTGTCATGGATTGTCTCAGAGAAGCCAAGAAGATTTGATGAGCGTTAGTTGTGGCCACCAAGTCACACGGTTAGCGAGCTGCCCGTGATCAAGTTGAAGGGGAGGAGGGTTGATTGATCCATTGCCCTGGCTTTAGATATCGCAGAGCAGATGCCTGATGTAATGTAGAACCAAGAGAAATTCCAAGTTCTTATGAAACTCAAGACCAACGAGAGCAGCAGCACCGGAGATGCAACACCGGAGATCAAATACCGGTGTTAAATGGCTTAAGTGAATACACCTGCATATTCCATCAACCGACAACGTACGTTCTCCCGCCAATCAAGTGGCCCAACCTCCAAACAACAACAAGACTCACCAAGCCAAGTGTTTGAAAACGAGGCTGTCATTTCCCGAAGGACCCATTGAGCAGCTGACCCTCCTGGCAACTGACCGAAACAAGAATGCCAACCAACTCAGGGGCTCCATCGTCCACCGGAAACGAGTATCGGGATGAAGAGGACGGCGGGATAGACGCGTTCTGCGCCACGTCGATTCACGCGTCCCTGTCAACTCTGCTGCACAGCGAAAAGTTTTCCGACATGACGATTCGCTGCGGTGGGCGTGAGTTCAAGGCCCACCGTGCCATCGTCTGCACCCAGTCCAAGTTCTTTGACCGGGCCTTGAGCAGCAACTTCAAGGTCAGTCGTCACACTTGGGAGGCGGGGGCCCTGCTGATGACTGACTATCCCTTTACAGGAAGCTGCTTCTCGCATTGTTGAGCTGCCTGATGATGACCCTGATGTCCTTGAGCGCTTTCTTGAGTTCCTGTACACAGGGGCTTACTCTGACGATGTGAACCAGACGTGGGGAAAACCATCCACCGCCGCCATGATGAGCCCTGAAGAGGTTCAGGAGAACCTCGACAACACGCCTGGTGTGCCTGAAGATTTCTTAGCGGGTGACAAATGTCCATCAACTCCCTGTCCTGCGCCGCAGAATTCTAACCAAGTTGGTACCAACAACGGAGACGACTCTGACGAGAATGATTTGGATTACGAGCCACCGAGTCCCACATCCTCTAGGTCCAACACCAACTCGGAGCCAGAGGAAGAATACAACGAGTATTATGGCGACGGCGCTTCCAATAGCGAGCAAGAACAGGAAGACTCCCCTGAAAAGCCAAGCCTCGGTACCAGGCCTGACATGAATCTGTCTGAGCTGGTGGCACTAGACAAAGAGGAGGCGATGCAGAGATTGGCCGAGATGCGCAACGACATGTCACTGCCCCTTCGCTTATACATCATGGCAGACAAATACGACGTGCCTGCGCTTCGACTCTTGGCGAGGGATCGATTCTACCGGGCCGTAGAGCTCGAGTGGGAGCACGCGGAATGCTTTCCGGACGTGGTGGACGAACTCTACCTCGGCACGCCTCAGACAGACACGGCCATGAGGGAGATTGTCTGTCGAATCGTCGGGAGCAGGATCCTCAGCGACAGGGTCAGGGAGAAGATGAGGCCCATCATGGAGAAGCACGGTGACTTTGCCGTAGGCGTTATGGAGTATGCCATCCACTCGGGTAGGATTCGATAGAGGAGAAAAAAACGCGGGATTTCTTTTCATTGGCTTCAGGTTGAAACCTCGGACGAGTTTTGATTTTAGGCATCTACTTAGAAGCACTAGAAGAAACTCTTTTTTTTTTTTTCGGATCCGAATGCAGATAATTCCCCTGAATGATGCTTCTCGTGATGTTGGTTGACGCGCATTGATAAGTAGGCAGCAGTTTAGGAAAAATACAGAGAGACAAATGAAGAGGTTGGAACAACAGCAAAATGCAGACTGAAGCGGGGACATTTCTCGCTTAAATCTGCTGTCATATCTTAATTCGACCATGATGCAGGTTGTTGGTTGGACGCTTCGTAGTTTGCAGAGTTTCTAGGGTGTCCCTTTTGTCGTTGCCTAGATAGATTGCGCGTCCCACGGGCGGTTAACTTGGCAACGTTTTTGCGGTAAATAAAATGTCGTTACGGTGGGAAGTGAGACGATATGGATGCTTCTTTTGGGAACGGTAGAATGCCCAATTAGGTCTTGACCGTTGTTTTTGCGGCGAAGCAAGCCATGGCATGAAACCTCTTCCGATTGACAACGGAGCTGAAGTTTGGGGATCCCGATCGGGAAAAAACCGAATATCTGGGGATGCAAAGTGTGTGTGTCCACCATGCCAGTCAATCGCAAGGCTGAAATCCCCGCGTTCTTCGCGCCGTGGTTCCGACCGAATATACTTCTCAAGGGCAAAAAACGCCCTTCATGGAGGAGGCTCCGTTGATGTGATGTGATGGGTTCTGGGCGCATAACCGGGAAGGATTCGTCTAAGGAATTTTGACAGGGCACGCACAGTGGAAGTGGAGCTTACGTAGCCCAGTTCGAGCCGGCTTGGCGAAATGCTTAGCTAACTTTAGCGGCCGATCTTTCGTCATCCTTCCTGACGCCCCTTGACGAAACAGGGGTGGCTATCTTAATACTACACAGTAGACAGAGCCTTGTGTACGTAGCCGCGTGTCAGCCCGATCGGCCTCGAACTCTTGGTGTAAGGGGTTAAACCTTTGTAAAGTTGGTGAGACTGATTGGGGGTGGGGGAAGGGGAGGAATTTCGGCCCTTGAGCGAAAAATAAATAATGGTTCCACTGTGAACATGCAAGTTTAGCTAGACGACACCTGCAACTTGTTGGTCGGCCGGGGGAAGAAGTCTTCTCAGCCATTGGTTCAGAGGTGGCTGCTGAGAGGCTGCTGTTGGTTGTGTCTGCATAAATTTGAAATGGGCAATAGTTGCGTGGGCATCGTTTCACACAGCAAGGCGTTCTTTTTTTTTCTTCATTCAGGGGCTGAGTCGGAGGCTTTTTTTTTTCCTTTGTACAATGGAACAAGGGAACAGATCCAATCGCACATTTTTTTTTACTTTGGACTATGGGTCTATCGTTCATTGTCTGGCGTCAGACAGTAACATCGTAAGGAATGTTTTATGGAGAGCGGAGGTAGTTCTTTTCATTGTTGTGGAGTCTAGGCTTTTTTGGCAGTGCTGGGGCGGAGAAAAGCCAAGCAGTGTTGGACATCCGACAGGCGCATGCAACAATGGGGTAATCTTTAGAGAGATTGTCACCCAGTCTTGCCCACTGTGACCCGTATGCTCCCGTGTAAATTAGCTGGATCCTTCATGGGACCCAACCGTTGTGGAAGCGACGACACCAGGAGAAAAAGACAACCAGGGGAGAAAACTGGGCTTGCTTTCTTCTCCCCCCGGTAGTTGGCTTGGCTCCACGGCCACAGCCCTAGGTGGCTTGCGGCCACTCAGATGGCCCGAGCATGAGATGATCTGTCTCGAATTAGCAGGGCCAGCGTCAAGAAAGCTGGGATAAGACAGTCTATTCACACGCCCCCCTTCGCTTGACGGAGGAAGGAGGAGATGGATTCACTTGGGGGCGCAAGAGAATGATCATCACAGGCAGAAACGTCAAGCGCCTCGGGGGGCGTGCCTGGTTCTGGCGTTTGACGAGGTTTTTTTTTCTGTTCGACATTGTACTGTACTGTTCAGGGGTGGAGTGCGAGCCTGGTGCAGCCAAAGTACAGTAAAAATGTACAAATATCAAGTGCAATCGACCTCGAGATGGGCTTGCTTTGTTTGTGCAGCACACAAGACAAACAGCACGCAAGCCTTGTTTTATATTGTATTTCTACCCGTGGCGCCACCATTCATTCCTTTTTGTCTCTTCCTCCCTTTATCTGGTTATTCG